>JAHRHZ010000268.1:29405747-29460071 GCA_024137785.1 Ginglymostoma cirratum | reverse complement strand
CCTCCCCCATTTCTGATGAAGGGTTTAGGCCCGAAACGTCAAGTTTTCCTGCTCCTATGATGCTGCTTGACCTGCTGTGCTCATCCAGCCCCATGCTTGTTATCACCAAGTGTATTGCCTCTGTTATTGTTAAGAGGTGACTTTGAAGAGTGTCAGATATTTCAGAATGGTTGGTGGAGGGATAGGAGGCAAAGATCATAATCTAGGAGCACTTTGAACAACTGCTACTGAACTGCTTCTAATGGGATGTTGGAAGAAATATGATAAGAGTTAAATGGCATCAGGGACAAGCAATCTGATCTCTTGTCTCTGCAGGGGGGCTTGTTTGGTAACTAATGTTGGGCATTTCTCATAGCTACCATCAATATTATTACAACACAAACAAAATCCTCCATTATTGACTGTACTTGTTCCCCAAATTAACTGGGCTTCTCTGCCAAACCTCTTGAATGAGCTCAGAGATAAAAGGTACTGCAGATGCTGGAGATCTCGGATTCTCCAGCATCTGCAGTACCTTTTATCTCCAATACACTTGGTGCCCTAGCACCATGTTACATGAATGTTCTTTCCAAACTGGAAGTAACAACAGGTACTGATAAAAGAAGACTGGGGCCTGAGAAATTATGAAATCAGTTTAATGGGGAGGATTCCTTAGCTTTAATACAGCCTGTGTTTGGCAGAATGGGGAAAAGGCTGCAAGTTGGAAGACTTTGGGTGGCCTTAGGTATGAGAGAGAAGGGAGACCGTGTCAAAATGGAGCAAGCAGGTCAGGTAATATACTGCAGTAAAAAACTTCAGAACAAACTTTCACAACACCCAACAACATTTCTGATCCTTAGTAACATTAAAGCAAAGCAATGCCAAAGGGTTAAATGTGGACTCCCTGTATCTTGTATTAAATGTATATTTCAAAATAAACACAGTTGTTTTACACATCAAGAACCAAAGTGTCAGAGATACAAAATGTTCATTTAAATGATGTCATTGATCAAAAGTTAATGAAAAATCATTTAAATAAACATACCTGTACAAGTGCATTAACAGATGTCGAATTTAGCAGAAAGCAAAAGGAATAGAAATAGAGATAACAAGGTGTGGAGCTGGATGAACACAGCAGGCCAAGCAGCATCATTGGAGCAGGAAAGCTTGACGTTTCGGGCCTAGACCCTTCTTCAGAAATGGGGGAGGGGAAGGGGGTTCTGAAATAAATAGGGAGAGAGGGGGAGGCGGAGAGAAGATGGATAGAGGAGAAGATAGGTGGAGAAGAGACAGACAGGTCAAAGAGGTGGGGATGGAGCCAGTAAAGGTGAGTGTAAGTGGAGAGGTAGGGAGGAGATAGGTCAGTCCAGGGAGGACGGACAGGTCAACGGGGTGGGATGAGGTTAGTAGGTAGGAGATGGGGGTGGGGCTTGAGGTGGGAGGCAGGACAGGTTAGGGAGGCGGGGGCGAGCTGAGCTGGTTTTGAGATGCGGTAGGTGGAGGGGATATTTTGAAGCTTGTGAAGTCCGCATTGATACCATTGGGCTGCAGGGGTCCCAAGCGGAATATGAGTTGCTGTTCCTGTAACCTTCGGGTAGCATCGTTGTGGCACTGCAGGAGGCCCAGGATGGACATGTTGTCTGAGGAATGGGAGGGGGAGTTGAAATGGTTCACGACTGGGAGGTGCAGTTGTTTAGTGCAAACCGAGCGTAGGTGTTCTGCAAAGCGGTCCCCAAGCCTCCGCTTGGTTTCCCCGATGTAGAAGAGGCCACAACGGGAACAGCGGACGCAGTATACGACATTAGCAGATGTACAGGTGAACATCTGCTTGATGTGGAAAGTCTTCTTGGGTCCGTGGATGGGGGTGAGGGGGGAGGTGTAGGGGCAGGTGTAGCACTTCCTGCAGTTGCAGGGAAAAGTGCCGGGTGTGGTGGGGCTGGAGGAGAGTGTAGAGCGGACAAGGGAGTCACGGAGAGAGTGTTCCCTCCGGAAGGCAGATAAGGGTGGGGAGGGAAAAGTGCCTTTGGTGGTGGGGTTGGATTGCAGACACCGGAAGTGTCGGAGGATGATGCATTGGATCCGGAGGTTGGTGGGGTGGTACGTGAGGAAGAAGGGGATTTTGTTTTGGTTTTTTTTGCGGGGAGGGGGTGTGAGGAATGAGTTGTGGGAAATGTGGGAGACACGGTCGAGGGCATTCTTGACCACTGAGTGGGGGAAGTTGCGGTCTTTGAAAAACTAGGACATCTGAGATGTACGGGAGTGGAATGCCTCATCCTGGGTGCAGATGCGGCGGAGGTGAAGGAATTGGGAATAGGGGATGGCATTTTTGCAGGAAGGTGGGTGGGAGGATGTGTATTCTAGGTAGCTATGGGAGTTCGTGGGCTTGAAATGGATATCGGTTTCTCGGTGGTTGCCGGAGATGGAGACAGAGAGGTCCAGGAAGTAGAGAGAGATATTGGAGATGGTCCAGGTGAACTTAAGGTTAGGGTGGAAGGTACCAGTTTCAATCAATTTACTCAATGGCTAACCCATCTGAAGAAGGCAATAGAAAATAATTGCAGCTTCTCTTTCAAAAAAAAATTATTGTTTTTGTTTAAACAGCAAACCATGTGCCTTTGCTGCAATAGTGAGCAGAAAGTTGCTTGAACAAATTTCTTGCTAGTTAACCAAAGGTTAACTTTGACAGCACTCATATCAGCTGTCAACTATATCCAACGACTCAATTGATAAATAACGTAAAATTCAAGAATACCACTTAGAAATTTTTTTTTTAAAAAAATAAATCTTTGAGATTTTCACTCCGAAATCTCCTCGAGGTCCTCCCCCTCTAATAACTTTGAACTGGTGCTTCATGGGCACATGTATGCTTGCAATTACTCCAACCCAAATTCCAAACTTATCCACATTGAAAAATATGTGCCATCTTAAATGCTCCAGCTGCAAACATATCTGCCTTAGAATTTATTTGATCCAAGATCTTGGCTTTCACATACTTTTCAAGTCATCAGCCAACTTGGCAGATCGTTTCCCCCAGTGTCTTCACTGAGAAAATTATCAACAATGATGAAAATAAATAACCCAAACACAAATTGTTAATGATGGAACTCCAACGGTGATCAATCCCATCCACCTTACCCACATCTGCACAGAGCTGCAACATTAATAACTGTCCTTTCCAAGTAAACAAAGTAAATTCATTATTTAGTCAAAGATCAGCCTTTCAATTACAGACTACAAAGTTATACATAGCAGCTTATTTTTCAATTTTATCACTAAACCCATCATCTATCAACTTCAGAATCTCTTATAAAAAAAATGCAAGCAAGTTGGCAGGACTGGACCACCCTTCCTAAAATCTATGGCTGGATTCCTCGCCTTCTGGTTTCTAGATGATTGTATAATGCATCTGAAGAAATGAAAAGATGCAGAAGTACTCCATTCAGCTGTTCTGTCATTCAATAAGATCATGGCTGATCAATTTATTTTTTAAATTTCACATTCCCATCTATCCCCAGTAAGGTTCAATTCTTATTAGGCATGGGAGTCAATCTACCTCTTGCCTCAAAAATATTTCAGTACCCCGTCTCCACCAGCTTTTGAGGAAGTGAGTTCTAAAGTCATGCAACATTCTGATGGAGTTAAATTTCTCTTCATCTCTGCCCTAAAAAGGTGACCCCTAATTTTATAATAAGGCTCCCTATTTCTGGGCGGAACCCCAAGAGGAAGTATCCTTTTCATGTTGTACTAGTCAAGGCCATTCAGGATCTTATACACGTTATTATGGGCTTTAAACCAGATGTCAAAAGTTGAATGTTTTAAAACATGCATTAGTGAAAATTTTCTCCATTAAAATGGAGCCTGTATTGAATTTAACAATATATGAATTACGTTAGAGAAAACTTAATTTACTTGGCAATTGAAAAATTAAGATGATCTTTTACAAAAGGAAAACAAAAATTTGCTCCTTATATAGTTGAATCATTTAGCTTAAAGGCGTGAAATTTTAAAATGGATCAGTTAATACAACACATATTGATATTACATTAAAGTAAACAATTTAACCTATTTTAAGGGACGAGATTTTTGTTCTGTGAAGTTTGAATTACCAAAGAAAATAGAACAAGCTATTCGCAACATACAATGCAAGCGCAATCACATTGGTCATCACTACTCCTATACATCACAGACTTTGCAAAATTATTTTCACGTAAGCAACATTTTTATTAATCAAAGTAGTTTAAAGATACTTATGAAAAATAGCTGTGAACACTGACTTTTAAATTACACAGTGCTAAAAATAAACTTTCTGGGCTATTACTGTTACCTCCTTTATGGTACGTTTCAGGTGCATGTAGACACATTGCCCTGTTTTGCGATAATGTCTTTCCACATGTTCCCTTCCAAACCCGAGGAAAGTACTCATACACACATAAAGGCCACCTTCAGATTCCTGCAATTTAAACAAAAGAGGAATTTGATTTAACCTTAGAGAAAACCAGGAATAAATGAGAAATGTAAAATTTCAAGCAATAAGGCAAATAACTTCAGTATTGTACACTAACCTTCAAGTTATAATTTAACTGAAAAACCACTTTGCACAGCTGACATAAAAATTGCATTAAACCACATTTTTTCAGTTTCCCTCCAGGTTAAAAAACATCTTCCATAAGCATCATTAACACCTTTTTGATCACAGCATTTGAACCAATCTCATTTAGTGAAAATGGCAAGGTTGCGTTAACATACTGCATATTTCTAAAACACTACTTGAGAAATCCTGGCCTCAAGATGTCAGTTCCAGTCAGTTTAATTCACTCCACATGATATCACAAAACATCTCAAGACACGAAGGCTGTGGGCCTTGACAATATCCCAAATGTTATAATGAAAAATTATGTTCAAGAGCTAGGCAAGCTGCTCCAGTACAGCTATAACTGACACTGGCTAAAACTGATATTGTGGTCAATTGCCCAAGTATGTTATGTTAACCAAAAGTGAGACAAATCTAACGCAGCCAATTACTATCCCATTAATCTGCTCTCAATCATCAGTTAAGTGATGGAAGATGTCATCGACAGTCCTTCAAGTAGCACTTAAATAATAATAAGCTGCTCTAGATGCTCAGTTTGGATTCCACCAGCAGTATTCAGCTCCTAGTCTCACTGTAGCTTTGGTTCAAATATGGACAAAAGAGCTGAACAAAAAAGGTGAGGTGAGAATAACTACCTTCGACACCAAGTTCATCCCAACGAAATTGACTTGAATGGAATTCAGGAGGAAAACTCTCCATTAGCTGAAGACATACCTACAACAATAGAAAGCAGTTGTGGTTGTGGGAAGCCAAGCACTTCAGTCTCAATGAGTTCCTTAGGGTAGCGTTCTGGACTCAACCACCTTCAGTTGCTTCTTTCCCACGTCTGATCTTATGATGGTAGGATGTTCACTGATAGCTGCAAAACGCTCAACACCATTTGGAACATTTCAGATGCTGAAGCAATCTACTTCTACTTGCAGCAAGAATTGGACAACATTCAAGTCTGGGCTGTCTCCTCAATCAGACAGATGATACAGAGGCTTGAACACACACACCAGCAGGTTCAAGAACAGCTTCTTTCCTGCTGTTATTAGACCGATGAATGGATTCTCTAACAAGATCAGCATTATTTGAAGTGAATGTTGATCTTGTTTAGTGCACGTTCTGCGTGGTGTAACCTGCATGCCTCACTCTGGCCAAGCTTCTTTTCCACCCTATGATCTATATGTCCTTGCTTACTAATGGTCTGCCTGTACTGCTCATAAACAAATCTTTTCACTGTGCTTTGGTACACATGAAAATAAATCTAATCAGTCGATAATTCAATCGATAAGTGCAAGTGACATTCACTCCACACAAGTGTCAGGCAATGACTGACTGTCTGCAATACGAGAATCTAATCAACTCCCTCTGACATTAAATGGCATTATAAGCACTACTACCCACTAGAACACCCTGGGAGTTACCAGTGAACTAAAACTGACCGAATCATATCATTATTGTAGCTACAAGAGCAAGTAAGAATTAGGAATTCAGTGACAAGAAACCCATCTCCTGTCTTTCCCAAAGTCAGTCAACTACATACAAGACACGGCAGGGGTGTGACGGAATATTTTTCACTTGCCTGAATAAATATAACTCCAACAACACACACGAAGCATGATACCAAACAGGTCAAAGCAGCCCTCTTGACCAGTACTCCGTCTGACAACTTAAACATTCACTCCCTCCACCACCAATGCAGGTAAAGATGCTATAATCCTACTGGACCACATGGATCTCATTACAGAGACACAACTGATGTCAATGGTAGTTATGCTTACCTCACCTTTTTGAGTATTCATCTCTTTTGTCCGTGTTTGAGACCAGGCTATCATGAGGATTGAATACAAACTGGTTTCCTACTAGCGTCACAGAAACAAAGAAAATATCAGCACCAGTAGGTCATTCAGCCCTTCATCTTACATCCAGCACCTGAGAAGAAGACCATTCCTCCACTTAAGTATTGGAAAGACCAAAGCTGTTATCTTTGATTCCCCTTACTATAGCCACACCCAGCCAATTTTCCCTCTAAGATGCACAATCCCTGCAAGGGCCAATGCATATTTATCTGTGTGCTGCCACCATTCTCAGCATTGACTTCCAGTTTTAGAAATCACTACCATACACGAACCTCAGAGATCTGTACAGAAAAGAATTAGAGGGAACTTAGCCTCCAGCTACTAATTCCATGTCTTTCACTGACAACTGACTGCAATGAACAACAACCCTTGTGAGGGAATCCAGACCTTGAGGGCACAGTTTCTGAATAAAGGTTTGTCAATCAAGATAAGGAGGAATTGTTTCTCAAAGACCATTGTGAAACTTTCTAATTCTCTATCACTAAGAGTTTTGGAGGCTAAGTTGAAAAATTCAAGACTAATAAAAGACAGATTCTTGAACTACAGGAAAATCAAGAGTCATGGGAAATAAGTAGGAAAGTAGAGAGAATGACAAGACTAGATCCATTGAATGGCAGAGCAGGTACAAGGAGCCATGTGGTCCACTCCTGGCCCCACTTCCTATGTGCTAACATTTAGACTGTTCACAACCTAGGTGTCAGATTCTGACCATACATCTGCTCTATCACAAAGACTGCTATTTCCACCTCCAAAACCATCAGCTTACAATGCCCCACATCAACTCATTTACTTCTGAAACATTCATCCATGCCTTTGCTTCACTGTTCCAACATCAGAGTAATTGCCCCAAAAGGTGGTCCTCAAAATGGTCTTCTCAGCATGTGCAAATATGTCACAATGTTCTGTGTGTAATAATGTCACTGTTTGCATATGCACAGAATAGGAAACACAGGCCCACAACAGCGCTTGCTTTTGTGCATCTGCCTAATGAACTAAAGTGGAGCTGAGGTCAGGGACTGCACACTGCCAGTTGTATAATGTCATCCTTCATCTGTGGATTGATGTGCAACAGGAGAAGCATGTCACCTTTAAGTTAAAGCTCAAGTAGTATGTTTATAGTCTTGGTCTCCCTATCTGAAGATGGATATCTGTCTCTGGAGAAAGTGCAACACAGGTTTATCAGGCTGATTCCTGGGATGGCAAATTCGCAGACATACTGGATCGGTTCGAACTCTACACTCTTGGGTTAAGAAGAATGATGGTGGAGGGGCTGTTGAATTTCATAGAAAACTATAAAATTCTAACATGACTATACAGCATAAATGCAAGAAGGATGTCCCCAATGACTATGGGAGTCCAAAACCAGAAGTCACAGTCTAAGGATACGGGGTAAGTCATTTAGGACCGAGATGAGAAATTTCTTCACCCAGAGAATGGTGACCATGTGGAATTCTCTGCCACAGAAAGTAGATGAGGCCAAAACATTGAATGTTTTCAAGAAGGAGTTAAATATATTTCTTAGGGCTAGAGGGATAAAGAGTATGGGGCAAACATTGGAACTGGGTACTAAGTTGGATGATCAGTGATGATCGTGCTGAATGGCAGAGCAGTCTCCGAGGGCTGAATGGCTTATTCCTGCTCGTGTTTTCTATGTTTCTATGACACAAGTGGAAAACCAGTTTGTATTATCTCTTCAAACTACTCCAGCAAGTTCAATTAAAAAGAAAAGCCAAGCTAGCACATTGTTTCAGGTACTTTCTCAATATGGCAGACAAATAACTGTTCAGAAGGAATGGAAGCCTTGATCAGGCAAGATCTATCAGGAACACGTGACGTTTTGTTACTGCCATGTGTGTGTAATCAGTGTGATTATGTTTGCAGTGCCATCTTTGTGACAGGCAACTGTAGACACCCCATCACTGTGCAGAGTCATTGCTTTGCAACGCTCTGTTCCTTGTGCTATTCATAATAAATGTGGCATTCCAAGATACTCCTGCCCAGCCCTAAATGTTCTACCCCATGATAACTTGCTGTTGTATAAAACTCTTCTCCCCGTGACCTCTCACCCATCGGCCCTCTGCTTGATAACCCACATTAGTTCCTCAAGGAATCTCTCAGTTTTACAATGCTCACCCTTGTTTTCAATTTTCACTCTGGCCTCACTTCTCTCTATCTGTGAAATCTCCCGTATCCAACTGTTCTGTATTGGCTATTTTGAAGGGAAACAACTAGGTCTAGCTTGCTGCCTTGTAAAGTGAACGCGCTTTCACTAAGTGAATACTTAAAAGCTCTTAGATAACAAGGTGTAGAGCTGGATGAACACAGCAGGCCAAGTTGCATCAGAGGAGCAGGAAGGCTGACAGTTCGGGTCTAGACCCTTCTTCAGAAGCGTTTCTCCCTGCGACTCCTGAAACCATTTCTTCAGAAGGGTCTAGGCCCGAAACGTCAACCTTCCTGCTCCTCTGATGCTGCTTGGCCTGTTGTGTTCATCCAGCTTTACACCTTGTTATATCAGATTCGCCAGCATCTGCAGTTCCTACTAGCTCTGAAACAATTTTAACCCCACTGCGAAGCCTCTTCTAAGGATGCCTACCCTGAAGAAGTTACCCTCCTCCCTCCGGAAAAACCTCTGTGGATCTCTCTCCCACTGCAACTCTCTCGTAATCTCTTCAGCCTTGAAACTGCTCGACCACGTCCTGAAGCAAACCAGGTACTACAGCCACATCACCTTTCTTAGTACCTGCCTACAGAACCAGATCATCCCCAATGGACTACTGTCCACATTTAGGCCTTCCCAATTTGGCCCCAACCATGACAATGTCAACATTCAGAACATTGAGATCCTTCAGAAGCGTTTCTCCCTGCGACTCCTGAAACCATTTCTGAAGAAGGGTCTAGGCCCGAAACGTCAGCCTTCCTGCTCCTCTGATGCTGCTTGGCCTGCTGTGTTCATCCAGCTCTACACCTTGTTATCTCAGATTCTCCAGCATCTGCAGTTCCTACTATCACTTAAAAGCTCTTGTTGTTTTAAATGTTGTGGCCTCTCATCCTTCTTGAAATGTAACACAGGAAGAAATCTGGCAACAAGGTTAAAATCTGCTTGAAAATCCACTGGGGCAATTCACTGATTCATTGAAAAAATGACATGGTTCTCACTACAGATGTTAGAGACACTTCATAAAAGAAAAGATAGGTATAGTTAGGGTGGATGAAAACAAAAGTTCACTCCTGGGAGGAGGTGAACAATGCTGAATAAGCTTACCACATGTACCACCCTGAAGGAACACTGCACTTAAGAATATATTGTTTTAAATGGGAAAACCAAGGTAGTGCTTAAATTTTCATGGTACATCGTGCATTTAAACAAAATGCATTTCCATTTAAACAAAAAAAAAAAAAAAATCGATAAAATGGCTGGAAATTTGTCACCAGACAGCGAGAAGTCGTATAAAGCGAGATTCCATTATTTGGTTCAAGCTAACAAAATTGAAGAAGATATAGGCATCTTTGCATTCCTAATGTAAAATGTTTAACGTCCTGATGAAGCTGGTACAGCCAGAAAAGCTAGATGCTAAACCTTATGAAGAAACAGTAGGAATCCTACAGAATCACTTTTTTACCAAAACCGCTGGTAATTGCCGAAGAGTTCAGATTTCACAAACACAACTAGCGTTATGGTAAATGTGAAGGTAAAATCACCATAGTCTTATCAGCTCATAAGACTGCATTCTCACTGTAGAGATAGACAACTGGTGGTGGGTTAACCAAAGGGTCACCATGCCTCAGGCAAGAGGAGACGTTGAGAAAGAGAGTCCTTCCTGTTAACCTCAGCCATTGTGTGAACTGAATCCTTGCAGTTGGTGTCACTCTGCATCGCAAAAACAGCCATGTAGCCAATGAACTATCGAGCTCTGATGTATCTCACAGTTTGTAGTAATTTTAAAGAGATTAGCAGAATGTTGCAAATTTGGAGACAACTTAAATAATGTGATTTAAGATGTAAAGCAATCCAGAAGAGACTATTGATGGAAAGGAACCTGGGCTTTAAAAAAGAAAGCACTGGAAATAGCAGTCTCAATGGATTAGCACCCATGATATCTCAATGGCCAAAGTTCAAGCATGATAGCTCATAAAGTAGTGAATAAGTGACGAGGACCAACGCAGACTAAAAACTGTCATCTGTATGAAAAGACAGGTCTTGCAGCAGCAACTTATTGGTAAAAAGAAGCTGTGTGCAGAAATTGCAGGAAAAAAGGGCACATCCAACAAGCATGTTTGATATGAAACATGAACAACAGATACTGCAAAAGTACAGAAACTGAAGATTAGGAAGAAAATCTACATGGTATAAAATGGCATGAATAAAGCTCCGAATCTCACTGCAAAGAGGGGCTGTTAATAAATATCTTGACAATTGCTGTCGACACCAAATGATATTAGGTCACTCCCTTACTGAACAGCAAACCAGTAAGAAAATCGAGAATGAGGGTCAAGCAAGATATTGTGCAAAGCCAGATCAGTGCCCCATGTAATCAAGGCAGAATTAGACAGGCTGGTCAAGACAGGAGTCCTTGAACCCATAAATGAGAGAGATTGAGCCATACCTATTGTACCAATGAAGAAGGATGGATTAGTACACTTCTCCAGTCACTATCAATATGTTGCCGTACACTGAGTGTGATGGAATATTTTTTCTTGATTTGCATCAACCAAAAATCTTATTCACATAGTGAACAAGAGAAGTCATTCATCAGCAAAGCTTATAAACAGAAAGAGAAATATGATAAGGATGTTGCTGATTATCATGCCAAAGCAAGGTGGATAGTGCAATAAGGTCTCTGCTAAGAAGGATGCATATTATGACAATGACGAAAATGAAGATCATCATAACTAAATTGTATATTTGTCTCAGTTAAATTACTTGCTATATAACTGAAAGCACTTAAACCCTGTTATAAGTTTTGCAGTCTTTTAATTATGTAAGTTGGTTTGTGGTCTAAAGAAAAAAGTAAGTTGAATTTGAGGTCTTTTTGTAACATTCACATGAGAGTAAGCATTTTAAGCCTGCCACACTTATAGGTAACATCACTCGGTGTCGGTCCCCTGTATTAGAATGGTGATGCAATATATTTTTGACTTCATCCAGAATGAGTAAGGTGTGCTTTATAGAAGTGGAGGAGCAAGGTGGCAACCACCCCTGGGTAGTGATCAGTTAATCTCGAAATACTGGATTGAAAAAGAGGTAAACATCATTCAGTGCTGACCTCCTGTACCTACATACATCATGCTACTGCACTCCAAGAAATATAGGTGAAAAGAGAAGTCAAATCCAAAGGGTTCTGAAATGGTAAATGACTCTTTCCATTTCTGTGAACTCTTATATATCTGATGGTAAATATTATAAATGTTTTCAGTGAAGGAATTAAAAGAGAAGGGGTGTTGTACAGTGAACACCTCACTAATAAAAGCTCTTGCTTTAAATACTATGGTTCCTAGTCCTTCTGAAACATAAGATAGAAATTCCGGCCCTCTTCCAGTCTGATGCTTTCAGTATCCTTCATTTATTTTATTCTGTCTTTGGTGGCTGGTCTTTAACTGCTGAAGCCTTAGGATCTATAATTCCCTCCCTATCTCTTATTTCATTCTTTAAAATGCTATTTAAAAACCTACCTCCATGTCTAGCTTTTTAGTTTATCCTCCTAAGATCCCCTTATGCCACTTGGTGCCAAAGTTGGCTTTGTAACATTGCTGTAATTACCTTAGGGTGTTTTATTATATTAAAGGTACTATATAAACACAAATTATTGTTGTTCTCACAAACATAACCAATGTTCTGCTCTCTACCTGATGTTGTTTTGTTTTGCAATCTTCAGGACAATCATTTCTATTTTTCATCAGAATTATAAATCTGGAATATTCTTACTTCTAAAACATCATTCAAATAAGCAATGTCAGAGAGATATGTTTGATAATACGTACATATCATGCTTTTTTTCAAGTTTACCTAACTTGGAAATTAAATACTTTATGGTATATATACTATTTAATATCAACTCTCACTTTCTCAAGTCTGTTTGTTCAGTTTTCACAATATATTCAGCTCAAAAATCTATCTCAGTGGAAAATAAGAATGGTTTCATTTATATAGATGATTTAGATCAGAATATAGAAGGCATGGTTAATAAGTTTGTGGATGACATTAAAATTTGTGGCATTGTAGACAGTGAAGAAGGTTTTCTAAGAATACAAAGGGATCTTAATGAAATGGGTCAATGGGCTGAAAAATGGCAGGTGGAATTCGATCTGGATAAATGGGAGGTATTGCATTTAGGCACAACAAGGGTAGGTCTTACACAATTAATGGTTAGGCTTTGGGTAGTGTTGTAAAGTGGAGAGACCTAGGGGTGCAGCTACATAATTCTTTGAAGTGTGCATCACAAATAGACAGGGTGGTTAAAAAGGAGTTTGGTAGACTTGCCTTCATTGCTCAGTCCTTTGAGTACAGGAGTTGGGAAGTTATGTTGAGGTTGTACAGGGCATTGGTGAGGCCTCTTCTGGAATACTGTGTCCAGTTCTGGTCACCCAGTTATAGGAAGAATATTATTAAGCTGGAGGAGGTTCAGAAGACAGCCCTCTCGGGTATGGAAGGTTTGAGTTATAAAGAAAGGCTGGATAGGCTGGGACGTTTTTCACTGGAGTGTAGGAGGTTGAGAGGCGACATGAAAGAAGTTTATAAAATAATGAGAGGTATAGTCCAGTGGGACATGTCGTATCCAGAGATGGTGATATAGGAATAAGATATGATTTATTGAGTATAACTGTGCTGAATGTTTTCTTTTCTATGGGACAGCACTCAATTTTGGCATGGGCCCAGATGCTAGTGAGGGAGGCCTTTTCAGGATCAACTGTGCAAGGTGTGCCATGATTTTTTCTAGTGGCTAGGAGAGTACCAGGTCATTCTATCAAGTTTTATTCCTTTTTGACTGATTCCACAAGAATCAGTGCTGACACCTTTGTTGTTTGTAATATATGTAAATGATCTGGAGGAAAATCCAGGTGGTCCTATTCGTAGGTTTGTGGATAACACCAAAAATTGGGGGAATTGCAGGTGGTGAGGAGGATTGTCAAACAATATAGCTGGATACAGATAGATTGCAGATTTAGACAGAGAAATGGCAAACAGAGTTTAATCCAGACAAATACGAAGTGATGCATTTTGGAAGATCAAACTCAGGTATGAAACAGACAGTAAATGGCAGAACCCTTAACAGGATTGACATACAGAGGGATCTGGATGTACAGGTCCACAGATCCCTGAAAGTGGCAACACAAGTGGCTAAGATGGGCAAGAAGGCATATGGCACACTTGCCTTCATCAACCGAGGCATAGAATATAAAAGTTGGCAAGTTATGTTAAAGCTGTGTAAAACTTTGGTTAGGTCACATTTGGAATATTGCATGCAGTTCTGTTGGCTGCACTACCGAAAGGATGTGGATGCTTTGGAGAGGGTGTAGCGAAGGTCTACCAGGATGTTGCCTGATCTGGAGGGTTTTAGTTATCAGCAGACGTTAGATAAACTTTGATTGATTGTCTTTCCTGTGAAAACAGAGGCTGAAGGGTGACCTGATAGAGTTCTACAAAATTACGAGGGGCATAGACAGGGTGGTCATAGGTAGTAAGAGGCTTTTTCTCTCAGAATGGAAAAGTCAACAACAACAGGGCACAGGTTCAAGATGAGAGGGGGAAAGTTTAGGGGAGAAGTGCAGGGAAAATTCTTCACACAGAGTGGTGGTGGTGGGAAGCAGGCACATTAGCAACATTCAAGGTGCATCTTGGTAGACACATCAATGGGAGGCAAACAGAAGGACACAAACTGCGTATGGGCAATAATTAGCAGGTCTAAATAAGGATTAGGAATCAGCACAGGCTTGGTGGGCCAAAGGGCCTGTTCCTGAGCTGTATTGCATAGATAGAGTCAATGGTAGTTGCCTTTACCCTAGGATGGGGGATTTCAAGACTAGTGGGCACATTTTTAGGGTGGGAGGAGAGCTATTTAAAAAAAGACATGAAAGGCAACTTTTTTTTTTAAAATACAGAGGTTGGCTTGCATGTGGAATGAACTTCCTGAAGTGGTGGATGTGGAGACAATTACAACAGTTAAAAGGACATTTGGATAGGTACATGTATAGGACAGGATTGGAAGGATATGTGCCAGGAGGGTCTAATTTAATAAGAGTATATGCTGGTCATGAACTGGTTGGACCAAAGGGTCTGTTTCTGCGCTGTATGACTCTATGACACAAAGTAATCAACTATCTTCCAAACATTACTTCTTGGTGCCACATTCTGTGCCAATGCTTTTCCGTTATAAGTTCCTACACCTATATTATAATCGAAAGTGTAAATTGGTCACTTTGGGCAAAAAAAATCTTAATATATTTTATCTCTGCTGTAGAGCTTTACAAAAATCTAACAAAAATGAAAATTTAGAATTTGTGAGCTCCCACTGTAAAGACAGGAATATACATTAAATTCATGTAGTTTGCCTTCAGTTTTTTAGCACAATTTTTTTTGCTTGGGATTAGGATTTACACAAAGAAAACTACTAAATTTGCAATCCATGGTCCTTTAAGATCGCCACACACCTCAAATTCCGGTTTTTGATTTCCATTGGCCTACTATTGACAACCAGGTCTTCAGTCAACTAGACCCAAGTTTGAGAATTCCCTCCACAAACTTCTTTGCCCTGCTCCCTTTTAGAAGGGGCTCTGTAAAATCAAATTCCATGGCCAAGCCTTTGCTTAATTATTCCAGCATCTCCCTACATACCTCAGCATCAAACTTTGTTCAACAACTCTTCTGTCCTGTACATTAGGATATCTTACTTTATTGAAGGAGTTTCATTTCTGCAAGTTATTGTTGTTAATGTATGAGCTTCCTCCTACTTCAAATAATCCAAACATATACACATTTCCTCAATTATATAAATTCCCTTCAAATACATGTGCGATATTTCATTAACGTATTCCTTTGTGGTAGCAAGTTTCATATTCTCACTATCTAGTTAAAAGGAAATCCAAGAGAACTGCAGATGCTGTAAAATCAGAAACAAAAACAGAAGTTACTGGAGAAGCTCAGCAGGTCTGGCAGCATCTGTGGATAGAAATCAGAGTTAACATTTTGAGTCCAGTGACCTTTCCTCAGAACTCCCTCAGTTGGTTGGAATTATAATTTACACAAAATTAAAGTTAATTTACACTCTCTTACTTCTGAGTAAGGGTTACTGGACCCGAAACGTTGAGTCTGATTTCTCTGCACAGATGTTGCCAAATCTGCTGAGCTTTTCCAGCAATTTCTGTTTTTGTATCTAGTTAAAAAGGTTTCTCCTGACTACTTGTTTGGTCTTAAGAACAAATAATGAAAAAAAATTTCTCCGCCATCAGAGGAAACAACAAAAAAAAACTACTCAAACAGTATTGTAACAAACCAGGACAGGTTCTAGTTTAGATGTTACACCGGGATGGGAAGACGCTCCGTATACCCGTTCACCACTTGATGGCGTGCAACACACGTTCTATATTTTCACCGTGATCACATTACATATCAAATAAAAGAAACAGAAGATTAACTAAAAATATTTTCCAAATTACCACTACAACAAAATCAATAATTGGTAAATACGTCATTAATTTATTGGGTTTTTTAAAAACTAAAGAGTACACAACCTTCAGGATATAAAAAAGAAATACGACACCCCGACCCCCAAACCCTCCGTATATAAATAACTTGTCTCAGGCACTGTTGATGCACGCCAAACAGCTGAGTCACCTTTTACTATACTTTAACATTTGTATTTAATTTTGATAAAACAAAAGTAGCATTTCTACATGCCATCTTTTTGAATTTGCCAAGAGTTTTAAAAAGTTATAAAAAAAGTATCTTCCTTCACCTTTGACTTTAATTTTCTTCCTTTCCATAACTTTTTAAAAAACATATTTAAGAAGTCCCTTACTTTTAACTTGTTTTTTAAAGTGCTTTTTGAAATTGAACGTTACTCGTTCACATAAAGCTGACAAATCATAATACTAGCTGCCTCCCGACGCTTTGCTTTGTAAGACTTTCCTTCTTATTTCGGTTTAAAATAATCGGGATCACACGCCCACTGACAATGTCAAGCCCCACACACTTTGTTTGCTTTCTGTTACATTCTGGCCCCTTTAGGTTGCTGAGCTGCAGCAGTCTCTCATCCTCCACTCCTTTGCTTAACAAAGTCCAGAACTGCCACACTGTCCACAGCCTGTCGCTTTCAGTTAAGTTCCTAAATTCAGATGAGCATCGTTAGTTTGTGCAGTCATTCACGTGTCAATGGAAAACTTCCAGCGAGAAAGCCTCCATGTGCGCGACCCCCCTCCCAAAAGGGCGGCCTGCCTACTTACAGGGGAGTCAAAGGAGAAGGCGCATTCGCTCTTGTAAACCCTGTCCCCTGATCTAGGGACTCGGATGGTTGGCATGTACGGCACCAGCAGTTCTCCGATGTCTGCAGCCATGTTGACATTCCTAACCCAGAATGCTGTTCAGGGCAGACATTGATTGTGAAGTGAGCTAAAGCTGGGCGAGCAAAGACTGCAGGACGACACACTATTTTTAAACCAGTGCAAACTCGCAGCCCTCCCTCCAGCCATCGGACCCGCTGACGCTTCTGCTCTTTTAAAAAAAAAACCCGGACACTGGTAGAGAGATTACAGAGAGAGCTGGCAATAAACAATCACAAAGTGCCAGTGTTTCAACAAATCTCCTCCAGCTGGTCCTCAATTAATCGTCCAACTTCCTTCAGATGAGTTCCAAGAGTTTATTGCCAAATGATAGCGCAGCGGACCCGGCATCAGAGAAGAATACGAGAGAAAAGGTACTAGAATTCTGAAATACAAACAGGAAATGCTGGAAACTCTCAGTCGGTCAGGCAGCGTCTGTGGAGAGAAAGTTAACTTTCCAGCTGGTTCTGCGCTGAATTGCAATGGACTCCCCACTCTGACCCACTAAATCGGGCTCAACATGAGAGGAGACGACAACGAAACACTGGTTTAGGACGGTGGATGTCGGAACAAATAATCACGAGTGTGATAGAGCAGAAGGAAGCCATTCAGCCCATTATACCTATCCCTGCTGGTTAAATGAGCATCATTGCCTAATTCCAATGTCCTGCTTCCTCCCCTCCCCCCATATGCTTGCACGTTATCTTTTATCCAAAATGCCCTATTGAATGCCACAATTGAACATGCCTCCACCACACTTCTAGATAGTGCATTCCAGATTCTAATGACTCGCTGGGTGAAAAAATTATCCTGGCTTCATCCTTACTTCTTTCACAGATCATTTTAAATCTGTGTCCTTTAGTTCTTGTTCCTTTTACATTTGGGAACAGTTTCTTCGTTTCTATTCTACCCAGTCTGCTCACGATTTTGTAAACTGCTGCCAGATCTCATGTTAGCCTTCTTTATCCAAGGGGAATAGTCCCAACCTTTTCAATCTAACTGAAGTTCCTCATCTGTGGAACCGTTCTTGTAAACAGCTTCTGTATTCTCTCCACAACGCGTGAATAATGTGGCGCCCAGAAATGTACCAACACTCTGGCTGAGGTATCTTATATAATAATGAAGCAGTTATTTGGAGTAATCTGTGTTTTCAAGGGATGAAGCATAGAAAAATGGCACAATGTGAAAATATAATGTAAATCTATACTCTGGACAAACCAAAACGAAAGAAGGTAAGGTGAATAGCAAGGGTCTTTCCCCTAGTGTGGGAAGTTCAAAACTAGGGGGCATATTTTAAGGTGAGAATAGAAAGTTTTAAAAAGAACATGAGGGGCAACCTTTTTACGCAGAGAGTGGTTTGTGCATGGAATGAAGTGCCAGAGGAAGTGGTAGATGCAGGTACAGTTACAACATCTAAAAGACATTTGGATAAGTACGTGAATAGGAAAGGTTTAGAGGGGTATGGTCCAAACGCAGGCAAGTTGGACTAGTTTAGATTGAGAATATGGTCAGTGTGGTCTAGTTGGACCAAAGGGTTTCCATGCGGTATGACTTTATGATTCTAAGTATTCAGATTATTTGCAATCCTCAAATCTAAATTGTCCAGTTCAGTGATAAACAGAAGAAAAGGGCAAAATAAAGAAGCCATTTAAGATTGCAGGGAATAAATCTTTCTCTAAGTACATCTGTATTTGAAGAAGGTAATACCTTTAATAGCATTAAGATATATCAGTGGGAATATGGATGAACACTCAGGAAATGAGAGATACCTTGAGATACTTCTTTGTATCATTCACAGGATTTAGACTTTAGGTAGGAAAAGCAGAAGGCAAGTCATCCTTTACCATTCTCTCATATGTTTCAATATAGCAACTGATTTCAAAATTCCACAGTTTCCACAGCCTCTCCCTCCTGGAATTGGACTTTGTTGATGTTTGACAGGAGATCAATGGGGTGGGGTATCTAATCAGAATGGATTTGTCCTGCTTTTGTGGACAGGACATACCTGGATAATGTGCACTTTTGTTAATTAGATGCCAGTGTTTTAGCTCTAGTAGAACAATTCAGTTATGAGTGTGGTTAGCCCTGAAGTGCAAGTCATCAGTGCTATGGCGAGGATATTTCCAAGGCTCATATGTTTTGCTTGGTCTAAGAAGTTGTATTGACATCATGTGGGGTAAATAGAATTGGCTAAAGACTGGCACCTACGATACAGAGACCTTGATACAGAGATGGATCATTCACACAACACTTGGCATTGAAGACGATTGCAAGCATTTCAGCCTTGTGTTCACTGGTATGCTGAGATCTATTAAATACCAGGAGAGGAATGATTGTGGAGTCTCCACCTTCTGTTTAATTATTTTCATGAAATTCTATAATATTTCTTCTTCCAGTAGTTTTCACATAAAATGTATTGAGTTAAGTGCTGGTTATAATTTCTATATTTTTTTCTTACCGTGTGTACAATTGACATGAGATCTAGATTGCAAAACAGATTTACTGCCCAAAGCAATCATTCTAGTAGTAGTGTTATCATCAATTAAATACTTTTAATATTTTCAAAGGATGCAAGATAGAATCCTGCAGAAACAGTTCTGATTCAGCTGTTACATATAATTCCTTTGCTGTACTTTAATGTGGTAAAGGTTCCAAAGTGCATCACAAAAATAAAAGATTATCAAAAAAAAACTTGATACTGACTCAGATAAGAAAGTATTACGAGAGATGATTAAAAACTGCTTTTAGGATTCATCCCTATGGAGTAAGAGAGGCTAACTGGTTTAGGAAAGAAGTTCAGATCTAAGGTCTTAGGCAATTGACAGCATAACCAGCAGTGGTAGAATGACTAAAATCAGTGATACGCAAAGAACTTGAAGTGCATAGAGATCTCAGAGAGTTGTAGAACAGATAGAAAACGCTAAGATGCTAAAGGAATTTGAAAATACAGGTGCAAAATTAAAAATTGAGGCATTCTCAGACCATGATCAACAAGCTCGAGTGTTGTGGTTGAACGGGACTTGGTATAATATACAGACAGTAAGAGATTTACATAACCTAACATTTTTGGAAAGTAGGAAGCTAGCCATAAGTCCTTGGAACAACTAAGTCTAGAGGTAACAGAGTCATGGATGATGGCTTCAACAGCAGATGAGCTGAGATAGTGGAAGTAAGAGGAACCTTGCAGAGATTTTAAAAACAGCAGTTTTGATGCAGTGGATATGTGATCAGAAGTTCAACTTCGAATCGTATAGATACCAGCATTATGAGTAGCAGTACAGTTTAGTCACAAGTATCAATTTTGATGGACTTGATAGCTAAGGAATAGACAGTGAAAACAATGGTTTTGATATTCCTGTTATTTAGCTTGAAGTTCATTAAGAGACAATGAAAGAGCTGAGAGAGGATATATGTAATGGAGCTGGGTGTTGTCAGTATACATGTGGAAACGTATTCTGAGTACAATTAATAAGTGAGAAACTAATTGAAGTAACTCCACAGAGGCTAGTATCCCTTCAACAAGTCACCCTTTATTTACACGTGCACAGTACCTGACACTAGTTTGGCTTCCTCAGCGCCAGATCTCAAAGTAAACAATACTTCTGATACTCTTGTTTCTATCTATCATCCAGGGGTCCCTGATTGGACCAGGTTAACAGCCCCAGTCAGGGAACTCATATTCTATGAGGTCGTCCTGGCTGACCTCATTACAATCACTACACTAATGTTTGATTCAATATAATTTAGATTCTGATACAGTCTACTGATAAGTCAAAGTAATTTATTTTTCAGTATAATAATTGAATTATCTAATCATTTGAATTGAAAGAGTAGAGTTCAATCTATTCTGAGTCAGAACAAGAGAACAAAGAATGTTAATAAAATAAATTGATACTGTAGCAAATTGATATTACTTTAATTGTCCCCATTGCGGCAGCAAATCTCTAGAAGATTTACAATTTCATGCGCAGCACTGTTGTACAATTCTTTCCTGTTAATCAACACTGATGATGATGTGGAAAGCGAATTTTGCTTGACTTAATAGAAGATAAAAGGCTTCAGCTGCTATTCTAATCAATGAGTAACAAACAATTGCATATTGCATCTATTACAAAATTTATGAACTTTAAATACATAAACAACATTAATTACTGCTGTATAAAAACAAACCTGTTTACTTCATCATAAACAGCATCTGGGAAAGTCATTATCAGGTTTTTTTTATACCACTATACTATATGGTGAAAACCAGTGAGACACACTGTTATGCACTGCAAAATCAAGTTTCCATGAGGGCAGATGATTTCATTAAAAACAAAACAACCTTAACACCAGTGAGACTCCATGGGGAAGGGAATATTTGCATTTAGGAAAGAGATATGCATCAATACATAGACAGCAGAGGTGTGCATAATAAGAGAAAATGTAGAGCTTAGGAGGCAAAGAGGTTCTATGGAATTGAATTATATAGGGACACAAAACAAAATATGCAATCTGGAAGTACAGCTCCGAAAGTGAAAAATTGAGAACCAGTTGGCAATAAATCAAAGAAGACTTCAATAAAGTTTACATACCTGCATTTAAATAATGCTGGGAAAAGCTATCCAATGAGTTTGCCAATATGATTCATGGCACAAAAGTCACAAAATGACCATCACTGACAGTAAGAATCCATTGACTGCAAATTAGGTCTTTCGTATCTCGTTTTTGATTGACTGGGCAGTTATGAATGCCACATTTACGAAAACTCGAACGAAAAATTTTAACTTATGAGGAAGGTAATTTTGTCTATGAAGTTCATACTTCCATAGATACTTGCAGTTATACCACCACAGTTTCTAGAATGATTCCAGATGTTTTTAATGTGATTAAATTCCATAGGCAAAGTACATTCACTTGTGCTTTACCAAGTGCAATTTTCTTCTGTGTAGTTTGCATCTTTTTCCCAGTAGGGCATGCTACAACTTACAACGCTTCATGATAAAAAAAATCCTAAACACTTGTTTATTTTATAGATAATCTTATATTTATTCGCTTCAGTTACCATTGGCAAACATTGTAAGTAGGTTTTCCTGATCTGTGTTGTCCATGCCTTTCATAAGTTTGAACACTATCAGATCTCAAATAATTATTGGGAAATTACTGTTTTTCATCGCATTCGTACAGTAATTAGCGGGATCTAGGAAAAATGCATTTTTCTGAAAGAAAAACGAACTTAAACCAGCGAGACTCCGTGGAGAAGGGAATATTTGCATTTAAGAAAGAGATATACATTAATACATAGCAGAGTGTGCATAATTATAGAAAATGCAGAAATTAGGAGGCAAAGAGGTACTACGGAATTGAATGATAAAGAAACACAAAACAAAGGATGTATTTTATAAGTATTTAACGTGCACAGCAATAAAAAAGAAAAGCTAGGAATAGGGTCTTTAAGAAATAAAAGGATAGTGCCACAGATAACAATAGAGTGATAGCAGAAATATTAAAGAATTAATTTAACATGACCTATATTGAGTCGCTGAGCAGGCATGATGGGACAAATGGTCTACTTCTGCTATTTTTGTATACTCGTGTTCATATTCTACTTCAGTATATAACATGGAGACAGAACATGTTGACATTGCCACTGAACAATAAGGTGAGAGATTAAATAAATGCATTTAAAATTTCAAAAAGGCAATGTATTGAACAAACTAATCAAATCAAAAGAGGATAAAATCCCTGGATCGGATGGATGCAGCCACAAATTTTAAAAGAATCTGGAGAAACAAAGGTATTACTACATATATTTAATAATTTGTTATAAAAATTTATAGTGTCAGAATACTGGAAGATAAATGATGTAATTCCTATTTTAAGAAGAGGTCAGAAAATATCCAGAGAATTATAGATCAGTCTTAAAATCAGTGGCAGGGAAAATGTAGAATCCCTATTAATGGAGGGAAATAGAAGAACATCTAGAAATGAAAGAAATATATAATTATGAATTGCCAGTATGGATTTCAAAATGGGAAATCTTTCTCGACCAAACATATTGAAATTTATGCAGAGGTAACAAAGTGAGCAGACAATGCAGTGATCATAAGAACTGCTGATGCTGGAGTCAGAGATAACACAGTGTGGAGCTGGAGGAATGCAGCAAGCCAGGCAGCATCAGAGGAACAGGAAAGTTGATGTTTTGGGTCGCAACCCTTCTTCAGAAATGGGAAGAGGGAAAGGGAGCTCCAAAATAAATAGAGGAGGGGTGGGGCTGAGGAAAGTAGGTGGGATGGTGATAGGTCAGTGCAGGTAGGGAGAGGTGGGGATTGGTCAGTGGGATGGGAGGGGCGAATAGGTGGGAGAGAAGGTGGACAGGTTGTGTCAGGTCAAGGAGGCAGGGATGAGAGGGAGGGTTGGTCATAGGATGAGGCCGGGAGACTTTATCAGTTTCAAAATCTCTCCACCCCTGGCCTCATCCTAACTTAGATGGCACTTGAGAGTACTTTGTGTATTTCTGGTTGCTATTTTATAAGAAATGATTTGGAAGCATTGGAGAGGGTACACAGAAGCTTCATGACAATGTTACCAGAAATATATGTACATGACAGGCTGTGTTTCTTTTCTTTTATAAAAAGAAGACATAACAGAGGTATTAAAATTACGAAGGGTTTTAACTGATTGGCAAAAGATAAAGTATTTCTTCTTGCAAGGAAACACATAACCAGGGACCATCAATGTAAGATAGTCACCAAGTGTCCTATGGGGAATTCAGAAGAAAGTTCTTTACCCAATGAATAGTGAGAATGTGGAACTTACTAATACAATAACCGTTAGAAGCAAATAGTACAAGTGAGAAGAAAGACAGTTTGAAGAAGGAGAGAATCAAATCCAAGTGGAGGGTGTCTTTATCAGAAGATTATGGAATTGTGTGTATGGGCTAGATTTTTCAATCATAACTGAACGGATGGAAAATCTAGTACTCTGTATCTAACCCTCCATCATGGAATGAGAAGCCCACCACCTAATGGTGAGATATCTTCATTTATCCTCACTCATTTACACATGGGGTAACTCTCAGTGTTGAGACTTACATGTAGATGCTATTTGTGAAACAAAGAATAGAATTAAAAACGGGATTTGGAAGTAATATTTGTCTTTAAATAAAGGTAGAACAGTTTAATGATGGTGGATGAATTTTTCCAGACTATTTAGTTGAATGTATGAGATTATTGTTTGTTTTATTCTACCCTTTTGACACAGGAGTTCTCTATCAATTTAGCATAGATATCATTTGCAATATGAAATATCATTGTTTTGGAGGCAAGTGACCAAAGACTTAAACCGATAATACAGTTCTCTTAGTATTACTACAAGTTTGATTTTGGGATTGGATTTTAAAGCACCTCTAATTGGTGCTGAGATTATTGACCATTCCATAATGAACTCCTGCACGAAGATACGAAAGACCACAATTCTAGCTTATGCCAGCAAGTGTGGCAAGTAGTAAATATTTGGTTGTCTCACATGAGGCTTGATGAAGTATAACAAAAATGTTTTCTACTTGAAATTGTACATTTAAAGCAAAGACTTGTGAAATGCCAAGAATATTTTGATAACTGACTAGTAGCTTCTGGGAGACCAGTCTGATTCTTTTAATAGCTGAGTTATCAGTTGAACTTCTACTAGAGTGAGATTTCAAAATTCAAGTACTTTGTATGGCAGCAAGCTTATTACTCAACAGTAGGAGCATCAGTTGAAAAGATACAATTCTTTGTGGACAAACATTGGTGATTCTGAATCAATTCTTAGAACTAAGCTTTCTGCTCAAGTCTGTTCCAACAGGGAATCAAATGCATTTTGACTACAACCAAGATTCAGCAATCCTCAATTTTAATGGTCTCAAAATCATGAGACGTACTGTTTAAAAACACTGGGATTTGTGCTTGTGGACAACCTGCACTACAAAATGAAGTTTACAGGCAATAACAGCAGCAATTTGAATTTGCCAGACTGCTGGAGATGAAGAAGTGTCAATTTGTGAGAATGCTTGCTTAATAGCAAGTATAGAAGTTTGTACTTCTTTTCCGTTCATTTGTGGGATGTGGGCATTGCTGGCTGGCCAGCATTTATTGCCCCTCCCTACCCTTGAGAACATGGTGGTGAGCTGTCTTCTTGAACTACTGCAGTCCACCTGCTGTGGGTTGACCCACAACGCCATTAGGGAGGGAATTCCAGGATTTTGACGCATCGACAATGAATGAACTGTGATATATTTTCAAGTCAGGATGGTGAGTGGCTTGGAGGGGAACTTGGAGGTGATGGTGTTCTCATGTATCTGCTGCCCTTGTCCTCCCAGTTGGAAGTGGTCATGGGTTTGAAGGTGCTGTCTGAGGATCTTTGGTGAATTTCTGCAGTGCATCTTGTAGATAGTACACACTGCTGCTACTGAGCATCAGTGATGGAGGGAGTGAATGTTTATGAATGTAGTGCCGATCAAGTGGGCTGCTTTGTCCTGGATGGTGTCAAGCTTCTTGAGTGTTGTTGGGGCTGCACTCATCCAGGCAAGTGGGAGTATTCCATCACACTCCTGACTTGTGCCTTTTAGATGGTGGACAGGCTTTTAGGAGTCAGGAGGTGAGTTACTCACCACAGTATTCCTAGCCTCTGACCCGCTCTTGTAGCCAGAGTGAGTCCAGTTGCATTTCTAGTCAATGATAACCCCTAGGATGTTGATAGTGGGGGAACAGTGATGGTAACACCATTGAATGTCAAAGGGCGATTTTCATAGAAACCTTGCAGTGCGGAAACAGGCCCTTTGGCCCAACAAGTGCACACCGACCCACAGAGCATCCCACCCAGAACCATCCCCAATAACCCATAACCCACCTAATCTACACATCCTTGAACACTGTGGGCAATTTAGCATGGCCAATCCACCTAGCCTGCACATCTTTGTGATGTGGGAGGAAACCAGAGCACCCGGAGGAAACCCATGCAGACACAGGGAGAATGTGCAAACTCCACACAGACAGTCACCCGAGGCTGGAATTGAACCTGGGTCCCCGGCACTGTGAGGCAGCAATGCTAACCACTGAGCCACCATGTGGTTAGATTGTCTCTTATTGGTGATAGTCATACCCTGGCAATTGTGTGGCACAAATGTCACTTGCCACTTGTCAGCCTAAGCCTGGATATTGTCCAGATGTTGTTGCATTTGAACATGAGCTGCTTCCGTATCCAAGGAGTCACGAATGGTGCTGAACATTGGCGAACATCCCCACTTCTGATCTTATGATGGAGGGAAGGTCATTGATGAAGCAGCTGAAGATGGTTGGGCTGAGGACACTACCCTAAGGAACTCCTGCAGATATGTCCTGGAACTGAGATGAATGACCTCCAACAATCAGATCCATCTATTTATGTATCAGGCATGACTCCAATCACCGGAGAGTTTGCCGCCTGATACCCATTAATTCCAGTTTTGCCAGGGCTCCTTGATGCCACACTCAGTCAAATGCAGCCTTGATATCAATGGCTGTCACTCTCACCTCACCCCTGCTGCTTGATAGCACTGTTAATGACACCTTCCATCACTTTACTGATGATTGAGAGTAGACTGATGGGGCGGTAGTTGGCCAAGTTGGATGTATCCTGCTTTTTGAGTACAGACATACTTGGATAATTTTCTACATTGCCGCGTAGATACCAGTGTTTTTTTTTATAGAATCATAGAATCCCTACAGTGTGGAAACAGGCCCTTCAGCCCAACAAGTCCACACCGACTCTCAGAGCATCCCACCTAGACCCATCCCCCTATAGCCCATCTAATCTACACTTCCCTGTGGGCAATTTAGCATGGCCAATCCACCTAACCTGCACATCTTTGGACTGTGGGAGGAAACCCACATAGACATGGGGAGAATGTGCAAACTCCACACAGACCGTCGCCCAAGGCTGAGAATCGAACCCGGGTCCCTGGAGCAGTGAGGCAGCAGTGCTAATCACTGAGCCACCGTGCTGCCCGTAACTGGACAGGAATAGCTTGGCTAGGGGAGCGGCAAGTTCTGAAGCACAAGTCTTCAGTACTATTGCTGGAATGTTGTCAGGGCCCATTGCCTTTGCTGTATCCAGTATCTCCAACAGTTTCTTGATATCACGTGGAGTGAATCAAATTGGCTGAAGACTGGCATCTGTAATGCTGGGGACCACCGGAGGAGGCCGAAATGGATCATCCACTCGACACTTCTGGCTGATGATTGCTGCAAATGCTTCAGCCTGATTTTTTGAACTGATGTGCTGGGCTTTTCCATCATTGTGGATGGGGGTATTTGTGGAGCCTCCTCCTCCAGTGAGTTGTTTAATTGTCCACCACTATTCATGACTGGACATAGCAGGACTGCAGAGGTTAGATCTGATCGGTTGGTTGTAGGATCGTTTAGCTCCGTCTATCACTTGCTGCTTTCACTGTTTGGCATGGAAGTAGTCCTGTTTGGTAGTTTTACCAGGTTGATATCTTAAGGTATGCCTGGTACTGCTCCTGGTATGCCCTCCTGCACTCTCCATTGAACCAGGGTTGATCTCCTGGCTTGATGGTAATGGTTGCGTGGGGGATATGCCGGGCCATGAGGTTACAGATTGTGCTGGAATACTGTTAATGGCCCATAGCGCCTCATGGATACTCAGTCATGAGTTGCTAGATCTGTGCAAAGTCTGTCCCATTTAACACGGTGATAGTGCCACACAACACAATGGAGGTTATTCTCAATGTGAAGGTGGGATTTCATCTCCACAAGGACTGAGTGATGGTCACTCTTACTGAAACTATCATGGACAGATACAATTGCAGCTGGCAGATTGGTAAGGATGAAGTCAAGTATGTTTTTCTTTCTTGTTGGTTCCCTCACCACCTGCTGCAGACCCAGTCTAGCAGCTATGTCCTTTAGGACCCGACCAGCTCAATCAGTAGTGCTGCTGCCAAGCCGCTCTTGGTGGTGGACATTGAAATCCCCCACCCAGCGTACGTTTTGTGCCCTTACCATCCTCAGTTATTCCGCTAAATGTTCAACAGTGAGGAGTACTAATTCATCAGCTGAGGGAGAACAGTATGTGGTAATTAGCAGGAGATTTCCTTACCCGTGTTTAACCTGAAGCAATGAGATGTCATGGGGTCCTGAGTCAGTGTTGAGGACTCCCAGGGCAACTCCTTGACTGTATACCACTGTGCCGCCCCCTCTGCTGAGTCTGTCCTGCCAGTGGGACAAGATATATCCAGGGATGGTGATGGTGGTGTATGGGACATTGTTAGTAAGGTATGATTCTTTGAGTATGACTGTGTCAGGCTGTCGCTTAACTAGTCTGAGACACAGCTCTCCCAATTTTGGCACTAACCCCCAGACGTTAGTGAGGAGGACTTTGCAGGGTCAACAGGGCTGTTTCTGCCGTTGTCTTTTCCAGTGCCTAGGTCGATACCAGGTGATCCATCCGGTTTCATTTCTTTGAGATTTTATAGCGATTTGGTACAACTGAGTGGCTTGCTAGGCCATTTCAGAGGGCAATTGAGAGTCAACCACATTGCTGTGGGTCTGGAGTCACATATAGGCCAAACCAGGTGAAGGTGGCAGATTTCCTTCTCTGAAAGGACATTAGTGAAACCAGATAGGTTGTTCCAACAATCAGCAATGATTTCATGGTGATCAGTAGATTCTTAATTCCATTCTGCCATGGTGGGATCTGGGGTCCCCAGAACATTAGTTGGGTTTCTGGATTAATTGTCTAGCGATAAACCATTAGGCCATCATGAACCCCATTGAAAACAGCGGAAGAAAAGGACAGATAATTTTAATAATTAAAAAGTTGTCAATACCTTGCGTGTTTCATAAAAAGACGAGCCAGAGATACTAGTATTTCATTTTGCAGGATCTGTTATCTTATTCATTGTATGCAAAGAAAGAAATTTTGAAGATAACTGGCAGTTCTATTGAAGATTTTCCCACACATCCTCAGCCAAGACAAACCGTAACAACGAACTAAGGAATAAAGCAACGCTACAAAAACAAATTATGCCACAAATTATCACAAAAACACAAACTGCTAAAGAAATTCAGCAGGTCTGGAAGGATCAATGGAGAGAAATCATAGTTAACATTTTGAGTCCAGTGACCCTTCTGCAGAAACTGGACTTGAAATATTTACTCGCTTAAATTTTAAATCCTTTGGCAACTATACCTCCTGACTCTGATTGGCCAGGTGCTAAGAGCATTTGTGTGCACATCTACCAAAGCATGTGATCTCTCCCAGCATTGGTCTCATTGGTGTGTACTCCTCATCCATAATGAAGTGAAATTCACCATAGAACCAGCAGGCTTCTCATCAGAGAAAGAGACAACTGGTGGGACGTTTAACAGAGGGTCACCACACCCTAGGCAAGTTTGAGAAGGCAAACTGTTATGCTAACCTCAGCCAGTCTGGGAATTGTACCCTCATTATTGGCATCACTCTGTTTCACAAGCCAGCTGTCCAGTCAACTGAGCTAACCACCCTGTCTAGCATATCTTGTCCACTTTTAGCCTACTCCCTATGGAACACCAAACCCTCTACTGACCCCTTGCTGTGCCATGCACCTGTCTCCAGCTGTGATCTACTGTGTTTGCTCTTACAATTGTTGTTATTTGTACTGCTCTACAACATGTGCACAACATGTCAATTAGTTAGTATTTCTTCTAAGCAACACAAAATTCATCATTTCTCCCATCCATAAATTGGGTACCTAGCCCCAGTTAATGATTACAGAATGAATGGAATCAGCCTTTCAGGCAGTGGTGATATCTATAGATAATCGGATTAAAGCCACATGCTAATAGTTAGACTACATCATCAGTGATGTCAAATGATATCAAATCACATGGAACTGGGACCTCCATAAAGATGATTCCGGTAAAGTTCCTCTCTAACATCTCTCTGTGCCTAGAGTAAATTACAATTAAATGTTCATCGGCTTGCACCAGTAGAGTGCCCAGTACTGGTCTGTCTAAAGCATCTGGACACTGGTTGCGGTACTAATACACGGTTGACAGCATTGGACTATCATCCGAGCATTTTACAACGGTTCCCAGCCAATGTTAACAAAGACTGGGAAAGTGAAAAGTCTTTGGCTGTGAAAACACCCATGACTGTAATCAGAGCATCTCACTATTAGTAGAGGTTAACTAGAGTCAGCAAGAACCACACAGAACCACTGAATAAAATTCCCTCTTACTGCGGATAGTGAGGAGGATTACCAGAGGATACAGCAGTACATAGATAGGTCAGAGATTTGGATGGAGAAATGGCAGATGTAGTATAACCTGAACTAACGCAAGGTGATGTGTTTTGGAAGATCATATGTAGGAAGAAAGTATACAGTAAATATGCAGAACCCTTAGTAGCATCAATATACAGAAACACCTAGGTGTACTGGTCCACAGTTCCCTGAAAGTGGCAACACAAAGGGATAAGGTGGTCAAGAAGGGATACAGCACACTTTCCTTCATCGGTCTGGGCATAGAGTATAAAAATCGGCTAATCATCTTACAGCTGTACAGAACTTTAGTTTGTCCATATTTGGAATATAATGTACAGTTCTGGTTGCCACACTACCAGAAAGATGTGGAGACTTTGGAGAGGGTACAGAAATGGTTTACCAGGATGTTGCCTGATTTGGAAGGTATTAGTTATGAGGAGAGATTGGACAAACCTGGTTTGTTTTCACTTTAACATCGAAGGATGAGGGGAAACCCGAAAGAAGCTTACAAAATTATAGGAGGCATGGATAGAATGATAGTTGGAGTCTTTTTCCCAGGATAGAAATAACAATTACTAGGGGACATAGATAAAAGTGGGTGTGAGAGGCAAGATTTTAAATAGAGGAAAGTAGGTGCCTAAAATGCACTGCCAAAAGAGGTAGTGAAGGCAGATACAACAGCAACGTTTAAGAGACATCTTGACAGATATATGAATAGGTGGGGAATAGAGAGGTATGGATTGCATCGAGGGAAAAGGTTTAGAAAGGTTTCATCTTGGTGACCAAAGGCCCTGTTCCCGTGCTGTAGTGATTTTGAACCATTTGAGTATGTAGAAGGGCCCAAGCAAGCTGGTTCAACAAGTAATGAACTGCCTCCAGCCTCAATGAGAAGACAAATAAGGATCAGGTTAGTGTATTGTAACTGCAATCTGCAATAATGCCATTGCCATTCTGATTAGCCAAGGAATCAAAGAAAGAATTGCAAAATATGACAATGTTGTTTGAGGCCTTTGATGCTTGTTTTCATTTACTGTACAACCTTTACATAGGCAGGGTAAGGTTCAGTTGCACAGCCAGGAGCCAGGGAAGACTATTCATAGTGCTAACAATCTATATCCCTTCTCTGATAAATGCCAATATGGAACATTGAGAGTTGACGTCATATGGGAACACATCATCACGGTGGTGCTGGATGAAGTTCTAGCAGAATTCCTGAAATGGGAGGATCCTTCATAAAGGGAAATACAATGCAGGCCCGAGGCTATGCAAGACCGTCTCCAGGACTGCTTGGACTCAGTGGACTGGACCATGTTCAAGTGTTCAGAGGAAAACCTAGACAAGTACACCTCCACCGTCACAGACTTCATTAGCAAATGCATGGAGGACTGTGTATCAAAGCAGTCAATCTGAGTGTTCGCAAACCATAAACCTCAGATGAACCGGAAATCCACTCCCTACTGAAGACCAAACGTGCAGCACTCATTTGGATGACCCAGGCCAATACAGGAAATCCAGATATGAGCTCCGCAAAGCCATCAGGGATGCCAAGAAGCAGTACCGGATCAAGTCAGAGGCTCAGACCCACCAAACAGACTCCTGCTGTCTATGGCAAAGCCTAAACAACATTACTGGATACAAAATGAAACAGTGTAAGATAGCGGACAAAGATACATCCTTCCTTAACGTGCTCAATGCTTTCTATGTTCGGTTTGAGCAGAATGCCAGCAGCACAGTGATATCTGCCTCGACAACCCTAGACACACTGTTCCCTCCTTCCTCACTTCAGAAGTCAAGATTGGTCTTGCTAGAAGTCAACCCAAGGAAAGCGATTGGCCTGGACGGTTCCCCGGCCGTGCACTCAGATCCTGCACAGACTAGCTGGCAGAGGTATTCACTGACATCTTCAACCTCTCCCTCCTACAAGCCAAAGTCTTCACCTGCTACAAGAAGACCACCATTATCTCTGTACCTAAGAAAGCACATACAATGTGCCTTAATGACTATTGCCCAGTGGCTCTGACCTCAATTATCATGAAGTGCTTCAAGGGGCTGGTCATGGCCCACATCAACTCCAGCCTGCCTCTATCCCCTACAATTTTCCCCATAACAGGTCCACAGCAGATGCTATATCCCTTGCCTCGCACTCATCCATGGAACATCTGGACAACAAAGACATCTACGTCAGATTCCTGCTCATTGACTACAGCTCCAACTTCAACACCATTATCCCCTCCAGACTGACCTCAAAACTGCGTGACCTTGGTCTCAGCCCCACCCTCTGCAACTGGATCCTCAGCTTTCTGACCCATAGACCACAATCAGTGAGGATAGGTAACTGCACCTCCTCCACAATAACACTCAACACTGGAGCCCACCCAAGAATGTGTCCTCAGCTTCCTACTGTATTCCCTGTACACCCACGACTGCGTTGCCAAATTCCAAATGAATACCATCTACAAGTTCGCTGATGACACCACCGTAGTGGGACGGATATCTAACAACAATGAGTCAAAATACAGAGGGGAGATAGAGGACTTGGTGACATGTTGCAAAAAAAAAAAACAAACTCTCTCTCAACGTTGGCAAAACTAACGAACTGATCATTGACTTCAGAAAGAAAGGAGGACAACACACCCCCATCTACATCAATGGAACTGAGGCAGAGAGGTGGAGAGCAACAAGTTCCTCGGAGTGACAATAATTGACGACCCGTCCTGGACTTGCCACATAAATGCGACAATCAAGAAGGCACAATAATGCCTCTTCTTCCTCAGGCGGCTCAGGAAATTTGGCATGTTCATAAGGACCCTCACCAATTTCTACAGATGTACCATTGAAAGCATACTGTCTGGGTGCATATGGCCTGGTGTAATGGTCCTGCTCTACCCAGGACCGTGAGAAAGTACAGAAGGCAGTGTGCACAGCCCACACCATCACGGAAGCCAACCTTCCATCCGTGGACTCTACTGACACATTTGCTGCCACAGAAAGGCTGCCAACATCATGAAAAACCCATTGCACGTTGGTAATGATCTCCGACAACCTCTTCCATCAGGCAGAAGATACAGAAGCACAAGGAGATTCAGGAACAGCTTCTTCTCGGCCTTTATCAGACCGATGAATGGACTCTGCAGCCTCAAATAATGCTGATCTTGCTAATTCTGATCTCACCTAGTGCACGCCCCGTGCAATGTAAATTGTATGCCTCTGTCTCTGTCTTTTTGATCTGTACCTCTTTGCTTACTATGATCTGCCTGTACTGCTTGTAAACAAAGCTTTTCACTGTACTTCGGTACAAATGACAATAAATTAATCAATCAATCAATTTTTTGCAATATACAGAGGACCTTAGGTTAGCAAAACCTGCAGTTCATTAAATAGGTTGAACTTTGCAAGCAAAACTCTTATACTAGGCATTTTATCTATGAAGACAGGGAAGCTTCACAGGGCAAGACTATCAATTCCAACCTGGTCCAGTTCATCAATGCAATGTAAGAGGGCGTAGTCATTGCCATTGTTTTGCATGTACATTATGGTAGGGAAACTCCACATGCCCTGTAGACTGTCTTGCTTTTAAGGCTGAGTGCCATGTACTTCATAAGAGATGTCATTTTAAGCTAGATTACCCAAGCAAGTAGAAGACCTCAATCTGTGAGACCAATTAAAACCAATTTATTCCAAACAGCAATTGTCCAGGAAGCAGAAGGTATCAAAGAAATTGATGTATTCTTCTTTGGGAAAGCAGTAGGCTCATAAGATTATATCATGGTTAATGGCAAGAGAACTAAGGAACAGGATATTCATTCTTTCAGAAGTGACAGTGTAGTTGAAGTCTAAATTTCTGCATCTGTCTTCCATTCAACTTCAGGATGCAGGAGGTAATTCAATACGAGTGCTTGGGCAGAAACATGCTATAATGGGTGAGAGTTTACACACAATCTGCATGTCATTTCTAGTCAGCACTTTCATTTTTAAACATAGGTGTTTGTATAGCTTTGAATCTTCTTTGCTCACCAACCGCAGAAGAAATTGATGTTGAAACATTATGATGTGAATCAGTGATACTTCAAAAAAAAAAACCAACCCTGGTACCAGAGGATGATTCTGCAGATCTTCCATTTTTCTTCGAGGGGAAGCTAGAAGAAATATGAAAACAATATATCCAGATAAAGATGGCCAGCTGGGAGATGACGTTGTATACCTTACATTACTCTTTCAGGAAAACATAGAAGAGAATGTAGATGATTTGTTGGAAGAAGAGATTCTGAATCTTCTATTGCTCTTGCGTATTAGAAATTGGGATCTCCTTAAACTTGTGTCCTCTTAACATTCCATATTTGGCATTTCCTGTGTAGCACGAAGCCTTATTTAACTGTGCCACATTAGTAATTAACCTTCTGCCAATACAAACAAATCTCTAGTAAATGAAAATAGAGGAGAGGTTATATGACTCAAAGTTCATGACTCATGTCAAAGAATTATCAAGTGTCACCTTAATCCATTATCTATGCAGTGTATTGAAAAAGAGGAAGTTTTTGTTCTTAGAAGGAATGAAAACTAACCTTTGAATGGAAATGGACAATGGGACAATAATTATTCAGTATTATTAGGAGCTGTCTCATGTTAAATGACCAAGAGGATATAGACAGGTGATTGACATAGCATAAATGGCCAGCCTCCAAAATAAGCTATATTAACAGGGATAAGTAGAGAGAAAGAGGCAAAAAGATCCTTTGGAGACAAGCCACACTATCTCCTTGGGAGGAGACAAGGAGTTCCCCCAAAGACCATCAAAGACAACCAGAGACCATCAAAGATAACCAGACTACCACAAATGACCACAAGACGTCTGGGGTGTAGGAGTGCATGGCCTCCACTCCTCTATTTTACAAAATGGCTGCAGGATTGGCAAAGCGTTCTCATCTGTCACAGGTCATATATTTCTTTTCTTTTCCTAATTAACAAATGTGCCACATCTAAATGACTGCTTCTCAATAAACTATTAGAAAATTGCTACAAGCTGTTGTTGATCATCTTTAGGAAATTATGAAAGTGAACTTCCTAAAATCAACATACGAGACAGCACAGGTGATCTCCCTGTAGTCTCTACCATGTCTTTTAAGGAGAATCAATGGAAGTGAATTTGTCTGCACATTCTGAACAAGATATTAACGCATAGAGAAGCAGCAACCACACCCTGTGATAGAAACTTCCTCATGTGATTAAGACCTGAGCATTGTAGGTCCAGTTGGCTGTTTGTATTCATTCATGGGATGTGGTTGTCTCTGGCTAGGCCAGCATTTATTATCCAAACTTAATTATCCTTGAGAAGATGACTGTGATCTGATTCCTTGAACCACTGCAGGGCTCTGAGGTGTAGGTACGCTAACAGATGCTGTTAGGGAGTTCCCAGGTTTTGACCCAATGACAATGAAGGAATGAAGATATATTTCCGAGTCAGAATGTGTGTTGCTTCTGGAGGAATGTGTCGGTGGTGGCGTTACTGTTTATCTGCTGTCCTAATCCTCCTGGGTGGGAAGCCTTGTGGGTTTGGAAGGTGCCTTCTAAGGACCTTTTGGTGAATTTCTGCAATGCATCTTGTAGATGACACACACTTTTTCTAATGTATATCAATCATAGAGGGACTGAACGTTTAAGTTGATGGATGGGGCTGCTGACTGCTTTGCCTCAATTACCTTCCTGAGTGTTATTGGAAATGCATTCATCCAGGAAAGTAGAGATTATTCCATCACAATCCTAGGTTGTGCCATGTCGCTGGTGGAGTGTTAAGTTCGCTCCTTCTGGACAGTGTCGGGACCATTGTCTGTCTTATGGCTTGATGTGTTTCTTCATTGATGCTGTTGGTCTTCAGTGTGGCTTCTACTGTAGCTAGGAACTCTGTCATGTGAGCATCTCTGTGGTTGTAGTCGAGTCCCCAACTTAGAACGGCTTTCCCTATGTCTGTCAGTTTCAAAAGAACAAAGAACAAAGAAAATTACAGCACAGGAACAGGCCCTTCGGCCCTCCAAGCCTGCGCCGATCCAGATCCTCTATCTAAACCTGTCACCTATTTTCCAAGGATCTGTATCCCTCTGTTCCCTGCCCATTCATTTATCTGTCTAGATACATCTTAAATGGCGCTATCGTGCCCACCTCTACCACCTCCGCTGGCAACGTGTTCCAGGCACCCACCACCCTCTGCGTAAAGAATTTTCCACACATATCTCCCTTAAACCTTTCCCCTCTTGCCTTGAAATCGTGAACCCTAGTAATTGACTCCCCCACTCTGGGAAAAAGCTTCTTGCTCTCCACCCTGTCTATACCTCTCATGATTTTGTAGACCTCAATCAGGTCCCCTCTCAGCCTCTGTCTTTCTAATGTAAATAATCCTAATCTACCCAACCTCTCTTCATAGCTAGCGCCCTCCATACCAGGCAACATCCTGGTGAACCTCCTCTGCACCCTCTCCAAAGCATCCACATCCTTTTGGTAATGTGGCAACTAGAACTGTACACAGTATTCCAAATGTGGTCAAACCAAAGTCCTATACAACTGCAACATGACCTGCCAACTCTTGTACTCAATACCCTGTCCGATGAATGAAAGCATGTGGCATGCTTTCTTGACCACTCTATCGACCGGTGTTGCCACGTTCAGGGTACAATGAACCTGAACACCCAGATCTCTCTGTGCATCAATTTTCCCCAGGGCTTTTCCATTTACCGTATAGTTGACTCTTGAATTGGATCTTCTAAAATGCATCACCTCACATTTGCCTGGATTGAACTCCATCTGCCATTTCTCCGCCCAACTCTCCAATCTATCTATATTCTGCTGCATTCTCCGACAATCCCCTTCACTATCTGCTACTCCACCAATCTTAGTGTCATCTGCAAACTTGCTAATTAGACCACCTATACCTTTCTCCAGGTTATTTATGTATATCACAAACAGCAGTGGTCCCAAAACGGATCCCTGTGGAAAACCACTGGTCACAGTCTCCATTTTGAGAAACTCCCTTCCACGACAACCCTCTCTCTCTCCTGTTGCCCAGCCAGTTCTCTATCCATCTAGCTAGTACACCCTGAACCCCATGTGACTTCACTTTCTCCATCAGCCTACCATGGGGAACCTTATCAAACACCTTACTGAAGTCCATGTATATGACATCCACAGCCCTTCCCTCATCTATCAACTTTGTCACTTTCTCAAAGAATTCTATCAAGTTGGTAAGAAATGACCTTCCCCACACAAAACCATGCTGCCTATCACCAATAAGCCCATTTTCTTCCAAATGTAAATAGATCCCATCCCTCAGTATCTTCTCCAGCAGCTTCCCCACCACTGACATCAGGCTCACCGGTCTATAATTACCTGGATTATCCTTGCTACCTTCTTAAATAAGAGGATACATTAGCAATTCTCCAGTCCTCTGGGACCTCACCCATGCTCAAGGACGCTGCAAAGATACCTGTTAAGGCCCCAGCTATTTCCTCTCTCGCGTTCCTTAGTAACCTGGGATAGATCCCATCCAGACCTGGGGACTTGTCCACCCTAATGCCTTTTAGAATGGCTAACACTTCCCCGCTCCTTATGCCGACTTGACCTAGAGTAATCAAACATCTATCCCTAACCTCAACATCTGTTACGTCCCTCTCCTTGGTGAATACCGAGGCAAAGTACTCATTAAGAATCTCACTCATTTTCTCTGACTCCTCGCATAACTTCCCTCCTTTGTCCTTGAGTGGGCCAACCCTTTCTCTAGTTATGCTCTTGCTCCTTATGTACGAATAAAAGGCTTTGGGATTTTCCTTAACCCTGTTTGCTAAAGAAATTTCATGACCCCTTACAGCCTTCTTAATTCCTTGTTTCAGATTGGTCCTACTTTCCAGATATTCTTCCAAAGCTTTGTCTGTTTTCAGTCGCCTAGACCTTATGTATGCTTCCTTTTTCCTCTTTGCTAGTCTCTCAGTTTCACCTGTCATCCATGGTTCCCTAATCTTGCCCTTTCTATCCCTCATTTTCACAGGGAGATGTCTGTCCTGCACTTTCTCCCATGTGGATTTACCCTCAAGCAGCTGCTCCTAATCCACATTCCCCAGCTCCTGCCAAATTTTGCTATAGTTGGCCTTACCCCTATTTGGTACTCTTCCTTTAGGACCACCCTCGTCTTTGTCCATGAGTATTCTAAAACTTATGGAACTGTGATCGCTATTCCCAAAGTAATCCCCTCCTGAAACTCCAACCACCTGGCCGGGCTCATTCCCCAACACCAGGTCCGGTATGGCCCCTTCCCGAGTTGGACTATTTACATACTGCTCAAGAAAACCCTCCTGGATGCTCCTTACAAATTCTGCTCCATCTAAACCCCTGACACTAAGTGAATCCCAGTCAATGTTGGGAAAATTAAAATCTCCCATCACCACCACCCTGTTGCTCCTACATCTTTCCATAATCTGTCTATATATTTGTACCTCTATCTCACGCTCACTATTGGGAGGCCTGTAGTACAGCCCTAACATTGTTACCGCACCCTTCCTATTTCTGAGCTCTGCCCATATTGCCTCACTGCTCGAGTCCTCCATAGTGCCCTCCTTCAGCACAGCTGTGATATCCTCTTTGACCAGTAATGCAACTCCTCCACCCCTTTTACCTCCCTCTCTATCCCACCTGAAGCACCTATATCCTGGGATATTTAGTTGCCAATCTTGCCCTTCCCTCAACCAAGTCTCAGTAATAGCAATAACATCATACTCCCAGGTACTAATCCAAGCCCTAAGTTCATCTGCCTTACCGACTACAGCTCTCGCATTGAAACAAATGCACCTCAGACCATCTGTCCCTTTGCATTCATCATCTGCTCTTTGCCTACTCTCTTCCCCTTTGTCACACTGACTTTATTGTCTAGTTCCTTACAGGCTTTAGTTACTACCTCCTTACTGTCCACTAACCTCCTCATTTGGTTCCCTGCCCCCTGCCACATTAGTTTAAACCCTCCCCAACAGCATTAGCAAAAGCACCCCCTAGGACATTGGTTCCAGTCCTGCCCAGGTGTAGACGGTCCGATTTGTAATAGTCCCACCTCCCCCAGAACCAGTCCCAATGTCCCATAAATCTGAACCCCTCCCTCCTGCACCATCTCTCGAGCCGCTCATTTATCCTGCCTATTCTTTCATTTCTACTCTGACTAGCACGTGGCACTGGTAGCAATCCTGAGATTACTACCTCTGAGGTCCTACTTTTCAAACTTGCCTCCTAACTCCCTAAATTCTGCTTGTAGGATCTCATCCCGTTTATTACCTATATCATTGGTCCCTATATGCACCATGACCGCTGGCTGTTCACCCTCTCCCTTCAGAATGTCCTGCAGTTGATCTGAGACATCCCTGACCCGTGCAACTGGGAGGCAACATTCTAGTCGGGAGTCTCGTTTTCGACCACAGAACCGCCTATCTACTCCCCTTACAACTGAATCCCCTATGACTATAGCCCTTCCACTCTTTCTCCTGCCCTTCTGTACAGCAGAGCCAGCCATGGTGCCATGAACCTAGCTACAGCTGCCTTCCCCTGGTGAGCCATCTCCCCCAACAGTATCCAAAACGGTATACCTGTTTTGGAGGGAGATGACCGCAGTGGACACCTGCACTGCCTTCCTGCTTTTTCTCTGCCTTTTGGTCACCCATTCCCTTTCCCCCTCAGCAATCCTAATCTGTGGTGTGACCAATTTGCTAAACGTGCTATCCATGACTTCCTCAGCATCGCGGATGCTCCAAAGTGAGTCCATCCGCAGCTCCAGAGCCTTCATGCGGTCTAACAAGAGCTGCAGCTGGACACACTTCCTGCACATGTAGGAGTCAGGGACATCAGCCGCGTCCCTGAGCTCCCACATTGAGCAAGAGGAGCATAACACGGGTCTGGGATCGCCTGCCATTTTTACTCTTAAGCTTAGCTTAGTCCTACTATAATATCAAATACTAGATAAATGAAATGAAAAAATTTTTACCAATCACTCTACTTACCAGCACACGATAAAAAAAACCTTACTTTATCAACACACCACAGAGTCTTTTTTTTGGTCAGAGGAGGGTGGTGGGTGGGAGACACTACGTGTGTGGTGTCTCAGGTTTAGCCACTGCCCAAATATATCAGTTCGCTCAACTGCTGAGAGCGCAATTTGACCGCTCCCACTCAGCTCCGCTGCTGAAATGAAGAACTTACCTCCCGGCAGCACCCTGGTCCTCGCTCTTACCGCTCCTGCTGCTGCTGCAAAAATGGAGGCCACGGACTCCACAAGGTAAGTCTTTTAAAATGAAAAGCTCACCTTCCCAGCAGTTCCCTTGCGCTCTCTCCTGACTCCCGCTGCTGAACAAACGGAGGCCGCTGATTCCACGAGACCATGGTGTCTTTTGATGTTACTGCCCTATTCACATCGATAGACATTCCACTGACAAGAGAACAACATTACTAAAAGAACAAGACCCGAGTGACACCATCTCCATAGCCAACATGCTGAAGTTACTGGACCTATGCCTCACGACCCACTTTACCTTTTAATGGCCAAATCTATGAACAAATCAACAGGACACCCAGGGGGCCACCTATCTCTGGACTAATAGCAGAAGCAGTGATGCAGAGATTCGAAAGCATGGCTCTTCCGCTATTCCAACCCAAACTATGGATCTGATACATGGATGACACCTTTGTCATCATACGTGGGGAGGCAATGGCCTAGTGGTATTATCACTGAATTGTTAATCCAGAGACACACATAACATCCTGGGGACCCTGGTTTGAATCCCGCCACGGCAGATGGTGGAATTTCAATGCAATAAATGTCTGGAATTAAGAATCTAATGATAACCATTTGTCAATTGTCGGAAAAACCTGTCTGGTTCACTAATGTCCTTCAGGGAAGGAAATCTGCCATCCTCACCTGGTCTGGCCTACATGTGACTCCAGACCCACAGCAATTTGGTTGGCTCTTAACTGCCCTCTGGGCAATAAATGCTGCCTAGCCAGCGATGTCCTCATTCCATGAATGAATAAAGGAAAAAAGAATTAAACGGAGACACACCACCTAATAAACACCACTTTCACTGGGATCAAATTCACCAGGGAAAAAGAAAAGAACAAACAGCTCCCATTCCTAGACATCATGGTAGAATGCAGGGCCAATGTGGAATTCCTGCTGTAGGTACACAGAAAAGCCACACACGCTGACCAAGTACAGAATTTCAATAGCAACCACCCTAACGCCCACAAAGTTGCGTGAAAACACTATTTAAACGAGCAGCAACCTGAAACTATGCCAAAATGAGGAGTACCTCCACCAAGTATTCAAGGACAACGGATACCCAAACAACTGGATTAGACGATGCCTATTACACGAACAACAACAGGAAAATACTGCATGCCCTAACACGCTCATCAAGCTACCATACATCAGGAAAATATCTGAACTGACCACAAAACTCCTACGACCACTGGGCATTAAAGTAGCACAAAAACCCTACGCCAACTGCTAACCCAAACCAAAGACCCGTTACTCACGATGGACAGAACCAATGTTATATACAAAATCCCTTGCAAAGACTGCAACAAACATTAGATTGGACACACACAGGAGGAAAGTTAGCCACAAGAGTACACAAACACCAACTAGTAACAAAAAGACACGGCCAATACTCACACATCTCCATCCATATAGATAAGGAAAACCACCAGTTCGATTGCGACAACACCAGGATCCCAAGACAGACCAAACAGAGACAAGCACAAGAATTTCTAGAGGTCTGGTTCTCCACTAAGAAGGCCATCAACAAACACACAGAGCTAGACCCTGTATATACTCCACTGCAAAAGGAAAACCAGAAGTGAGGTAACCCAGCTCGACGGACACCAGAGTTTAAATACCAGGCGGGAAAACACAACAGCGCTTCATCCAAGGCTGCACTGATGACGTTACTCAGCAGGGTAATGAAACATCTACGAACTAACGAATCAGCTCAGCAAGCGAACCAACCACCACATTATGATTATATTTCTGGCCAGTTGGAAAATTGTCAAGGAATAAGAATATCTGTAATGTATTTGTAATGAAGTGATTATTACAGCAGGGGGCAGTAAAATACTGTTGTCAACTGGAAAAGTACCAAATGTTCACACTGATGGACATTCTGGTCCCCATTATTTTGAATCTTTTGAAAGAAATGTCCAAAGGCACATAAAAATTAATTTCAATTTAATTGGAAATTTAGTGGATATTAGAGTTCAAACAACATAAATTGATCAAGTAAAAATACAGCTTTTATAATATACAGGTAAAAATAATTTTAAGACTTTAGAAATTGGAGATAAGCGATTTATGCAATTATTCCATTGTTTGAAAAATTGATTTTTTAAACATTTAATCCTAATCGATAGGTAAATTAAAACAAGTTAGTAAAATCCCACGACTAACAATAGACTCAAATTTAATTTGATATTCAAAAGCAAAACGCTATGAATTCTGGAATTCAAATAACAACAGGAAATGCTGGAAGTACTAGTTGCCCTGTTGCACAGAGAAGATTGCATCTGGGAGCCAGAGCTGCTACTTCCAGCACCATCTTTTGAGATGGTTGCCGCTTTCTATCATTTTCCAAAGATGTCTGGTTCTGACTTTCATTTAGGCCATCGTGAGCATTCAGAGCTTTCACTTAAAGTCACTATTATCAGGGATACAACCACACAACTTCAAGTGAAGACTTACAATAGCGTAGTTATTTTTTAAAAAAAACCAACCATTCCTTGCCTTTGTTACTTGTTTTCATATACTGATCTAGTGTTTGAATCCTGCATTAGCTGCCAAGGCTGACATATTACTCAGTTTAAAAAGACTTTGCACTTATAACACATTTACTTACTCAATAGGCAGTGTGGCTGGAGCAGGGTGTGTTTTCTCATTGCACTTTTTCAATGCAGATCAAGTGGCTTGTGCTCAAACATCCATGAAAGCAGCCAATCAAGCATATAGGGTGGTAAAGAAGGTGTTCAGCATACTTGCCTTTATTGGTCAGGGAATTGAGCACAAGAGTCAGGATGTCATGTTGCAGCTTAATAAAACTTTAGTTAGGCCACACTTAAGAGTATTGTGTTCAATTCTGGTCACCACATTACAGGAAGGATGTGGAGGCTTTAGAGAGGGTGCAGAAGAGTTTGCCAGGATGCTACCCGGATTGGAGTGTATGAGTTACAAGGAGGGGCTTGAAAAACTCAGGTTGTTTTCTCTAGAGGGCCAGAAGCTGACAGGAGACTTGATAGAAGTCTATAAAATTATGAGATGCATAGTTAGGGTTAATGGTCAGAATCTTCTTCCCCCAGAGTTGAAATGTCTGAAACTAGGGGGCATGCATTTAAGGTGAGAGGAGGAAAGTTCAGAGGAGATGTGAAGGGCAAGTTTTTCTTTAAAAAACACAGAATGGTAGGAGTCTGGAATGCACGACCAGGGGTGGTGGCGGCAAATAAGATAGGGGTGTTTAAGGGACTTTTAGATAAATACATGATTATATAAGGAATGGAGGGATATGGACCAAGGGCAGGCAGAAGGGATTAGTTTAACTTGGTGTCATGTTCAACACAACATCATGAGCTGCTTGGCCCGTTCCTGTGCTCTACAGTTCTATGTTCCATGTACTCAGCAGATCTGGCAGCATCTGTTTGGAGACACACAGACCTAACTTTTCAGATCATCAGAATTTGGAAATGTTAAAAGTATAATCGGTTTTAAGGAAGTGAGGGTGTGTAAGGTAAAAAAGCAAAATGAAAAAGGGAAATATACAGTATAAGGAGACATTAAATGAGTTAGTGAAATTTGACATTTGACATTGTCTAGTTTGATCATGTCCGCAGAAAATAGGGCCAAGTGAATGACGATCATGATTGCAGACCCAGGTAAATTTCTTCTCCAAAATCTGTCACATACTGATTGACCCCAGTTGCAATACAACTACCACAATAACTCAGGAATTCAGCACATGTCAGCACTAAGCACACAACTTTTCACAACTCATTTTATAAATTTCCTTCCACATCTTTAGGTCCCTCCTCAATTTAAAAGAAAAATCTTTTTGTGGATTTAGGGGTCAGTAGCAAGACCAACATTTAATTAAAGCGAAATACTGCCAATACTGGAAATCCAAAATAAAAACAGAAAAATGCTGATGAAACTCAGCAGGTCAGGAAGCATTGGTGAATCGAGAAAAGAGTTAACATTGAGTCCAAAGATTCTTCATTGAAACCAACATTTAATGCATATTTTCAGTCGCCATCGTTTGACATAACGTCAAAGTGAGATTTTAGGCTACTTTGGATGTAGTTAAATGTGAAACAATCAGGTATGGCAATAGAGTCACAGATACTAAACCAAGATGTAGAAATTTCCCTATTAAAATTACATCAGTATAATCCTTGGAGATTTTACAACTACCCAAAAATTTCATGATAATTTTTATTAAAGTCTACTCTTTATTCCGTATGTTTACACAGCTGCCTTAACAGTTACAGCATAGAAATTTTCCGTTGTTCCAACAGGTTCATACTACATGAAAGCCTCTTTGCATCCTTCTTCACCTAACTGCAATGAACCATTGTTTCCTATTATCCTTGTGTGATTATCTAGCTTCTCCTTAAATACACCTTTACAAATGGCTTGAATTCCTCCATGTGAGAGCAACTTCCATATTTATTCACTCCGTGAATTCATTATTGTATGTTTTAGTGGCTATTTAATATTTGATTCCAAACTCTCATTTTGCCCATAAGTGGAAACATCTTCACTACATCTATCCTATGAAACCCTTTCATGATGTTGACCTCTGTCAAGTCATCCCTGGGTTTCTCTTTTCAAAAATGCCCAGCCTGTTAACTCTTTCCGATCAGATTAACTTCACAGTTCTGGTACAACTTCAGTAATTTTTTTTTCGCATCATCTTCAAAGCCAATTATCTTTATAACGTGGATTCCAGAAACGCTCACAGTACGCTTACTTATGCCCTATAAAGAAGACAGGAAATGCTTAAAATGATCAGAGTAAGGGGAAAAAAAACAGATCTTAGAAAGCATTTTTCATTATCCTGTCATTGCAGAGAAACACTTCATCATTAAATATGTCACTCATGACCTGACTAAAACAAGAAACTCACGACATAGACAAGCGCAGGAGGGAATATCAATGACTAAATGGTCTATGAACTGTGCAACTTAAAAAAGGTGATAAGTTTGATTAAAAAAGGAATATTTCAACTAAAATTAGAAACTTGGTCAAAAGAATATTGACATGATATAGTTTATTAAACAACGTGTTTTCATATACTACGTATTAATAATTAGCACACCCAAGCAATCTTGGTCTTCCTAATAATCTGGGTTTGACTTTTGAGAATTATCGATCAAATTTTTGTCCAGAGTTTCATATTGATACCAAGCACCATCACCTCGCTCCCTCATAAGACGACGAACCTCAAGTTGTTTCAGCCTATAATTAAGAAAGCAAAACTGAAATTAATAATGAAAACAGTTTAAACAAATCTGGAACTATGAAGTATATCTAAAAGTAGTAATCCATTCCCAGTCTACCAAAAACTTGTAATCCCCAATTTTCAGAATCATGTTTTTCACAGGAGAATATTATCTTTGAGGCCTCTGTCAACATTAATTTCACTCAACCGGCAACTGATGTGGAAGTCTATTTTGCGATAACTTCTACTAACTGCCTTTTTTTTGGATCACCCAAGAGTTTAAAATAATCTAGTATGCAACTTCTGATGAGCTTGGTTTCATAAATCTGCCTCTTCATAACAGTGCTTTTTTTGGCTCACATTTCTTCCTCTCCTAAACTAATATAAAAGATGCAAATTGAAAGACAACGGGCTATGTCAAATAAATCAGAGCTGACAAGAATAGAAGATGTAAATGAGAGACCTCAGCTGCATCAGTTGTTTTAAATTCTACAAATTAGCAGCAGTCATCTTTTTTTAAGGTTACATTTGTCTTATCTTTAAAAAGGCCTGTGATACATGAAGGTGTCTTTTTTCACACATGAAATTTCCATTTTAGTATATATTTTGAAATATACAGCTTTTAACGGCATTGTTTGGATTGCTTTATGATAAATATGTATAGATTTGCAATAAGTTACCTCAGGTCTGCTTTCTCTGCTTCAACAGAAATAAGGGCCATCATTTTCTCATAACCCTTCTCAGGTGGGTCGTAAAGATATTTTGAAATCCATCTTGTTATGGGATGCTGTAAATAGAAAACACAGTGTAACTAGACATGAGATTACTAACAAAAAGGTGCCTAACACATGCAGCTCGCATCTTCTGCAGAACTTACAAAGCAGGAAGGAAGAAATCATTTATCTTATCATTTTTCCTCATAGCCAGCATTTATACTTTTGCTTAATCACTTCCAACAGACAATCCTTAGTCAGGTTTAGTGCCAGCTCAGTAGTAGCACTGTCACCTCTTAAGATTCAAGACCCACTTTAGAGACTTCAGCACATACATCTAGGGTGACACTTCGGTGCACTACTGTCAGACTCTTTAATGATTCATCTAAAAGACGGCATCTCCTACATTGCAGTACTTCTTCAACACCGAAGCATCTAGGATATGCACTCAAGTTATGGTAGGTTTGAATTTTCAAGTTTTTAAACAGAGACAAGGATGTTACCAGAAAAATACCACCGGGTCTTTAATAAAAACATCCCCAATTCACCCATGAAATTCTCCACAGTTATTACTTCCAAATTTGCTGAGTGATAGGAAACAGAGAGTAACAGTCAATGGATATTTTTCAGGCTGGAGGAAGGTTTGTAATGTTCCCCAGGAGTCAGTATTGGAGCCCTAGATGATGAAATCACTACAGTGTGAAAACAGTCCATTCATCCCATCAAGTCGGCATCAACCGTCTGAACATCACACCCAGACCCAAACCCCCGTCATACCCCTGTAACAATGGCTAATCTACCTAATCTACACATCCATGGACACTACAGGGCAATTTAGCACAACCAATCCACCTAACTCGTACATCTTTGGACTGTGGAGTAAACTGGGGCACCCGGAGAAAACTCACGCAGACACAGGGAGAACGTGCAAACTCCACAAAAGAGTCATCTGAGACTGCAATCTAACCTGGGCCCCTGATGCTGTGAGGCAGCAGTGCTAACCACTGAGTCACTGTGCCACCTGTGATCTTGGTGTGCAGGGGGCAATATGAAAGTCTGCAGATGATAAAAACTTGGAAGAATCGTAAACTGTGAGGAAGATAGTGTACAACTCCAGAAAGAGACAGAAAAGTTAGTGACGTGAACACATTAGTGCCACATGAGTTTCAATGGAAAGAAACGTGACATGATGCATTCAAGAGAACACTGGATGATCAATTGAATAAATATAACGTGAAAGAGAATGTAGAAAAAGCAGGAGGTTGGCACTAAGTACAGATGTCATTTAATGAGCTGGTGCAGGCACAATCAACTGAAGCGGCCCCCTTTTGCATCATAATACTTCTGTGATTCTGTGCAATTCCCAACTTTGTTTTCAAATCACAAGTATGCCATTCAGGCATGACTATTTATTATGAAAATTGATCTTTATTTATTTCTTCCTTTTAACTTCCTGGTATTTCTTATCCTGTCCATGCAGTATTTTCGGCTGTCAGTAGCTCAAAGACTTTATTTGCCTTTCTTCTCCAATAATAATACTTTTCATCTATTTATTTCAGTTAAGAACATTTATTTCTACACCGAAAGCTTATTAATTCGGTTCTCCTTCTATAGCTGCAAGTGCAGACTTCCTATGCCCAAGCCGTACTGGTTTAAATATTTCTCCCACCACGTTACTTAGCCTTCCCACATGGTATTTCACTTCAGGTGCAAGCAGTCGCTAGTCCTCAATACGCAAATTAACAAAGAGTATGTCTTCAATTGGAATCTTAATTGAAACTAACAAAGAATTAATGTGTATCTAAATGGTGCTGAGGAAATATTGCAATTCACTGTTGACACCCAGTGCATTAGTTTAATATGATTACTAAGAAGCTTACTGTACCTTGTAGTATTCCCAGTGCTCTGGGACATAACCTTCAGGAATCTCTGCAAGCTCAGCCTCACCTGAGAAATGCAACACCAGAGATATATTTTTAGAAAAGCTGTTTATTCTCTTCCAAAAGTCATAATATTTGAGAATTAAGATTGCCACAATATGGAATAAAAATGTGAATATCTAACTACATAAGAGACAAATAAAAACGCAGATGCTGGAATCCAAGGTGCAGTAAACATTTCAGGCAGTCCTAAAGAAGGGTAATACATGAAACGTTAACTGCTCCTTTCCTCCAGATGCTGCCTGGCCTGCTGTGTTCTTCCAGCCTCCTGTTTGTCTATCTCCATAAGACACAGGAGCAGAAATTAGGCCATTCGGCCCATCGTGTCTGTTCCGCCATTCAAGAATGGCTGATATGTTTCTCAAACCCATTCTCCCACCCTCTCTCCTTAACAATCAAGAACCTGTCTATCTCCATCTTAAATATACTAGTGACCTGGCTTCCACAGCCTTCTGTGGCAATGAATTCCATAGACTCATCACTCTCTGGCTGAAGAGGTTTCTCCTTATTTCCGTTCTAAAGGGTCCTCCCTTAACTGTAAGGCTGTGCCCTTGGGTCCTAGTCTCTCCTACCGATGAAAACATCTTCCCAACGTCCACTCTATCAGGCTGCTCAGTATTCTGCACGGTTTAATTAGATCCCTCCGCCCAATCCTTCTAAATTCCATCGAGTATACACCCAGAGTCCTCAAACGTTCCTCATATGTTAAGCTTTTCATTCCTGGGATCATCCTTGTGAACGTCCTCTGGACCCATTCAGGGCCAATACATCCTTCTTGAGGTATCGGGCCCAAAACTGCACACAATACTCTAAATGTGGTCTGACCAGAGCTTTATAAAGCCTCAGAAGTACATCCCTGCTTTTATATTGTAGTCCTCTCAAAACAAATGCCGACATTGTATTGGCCTTCTTTACTACTGACTCAACCTACAAGTTTACCTTAACAGAAACCTGGACTAGGACTCCCAAGTCCCTTTTCACTTCAGATTTCTTAATTTTTCTCCCCATTTAGAAAATAGTCCATGCCTCTATTATTCCTACCAAAGTGCACAACCTCACACATTCCACATTGTATTCCATCTGCCACTTCTTTGCCCACTCTCCTAACCTGTCTAAATCCTTCTGCAGTCTCCCTGCCTCCTCAATATTACCTGTCCCTCTACCTATCTTTGTTTCATCGGCAAACTTAACCAGAATGCCCTCAGTTCCTTCACCTAGATCATTAATGTACACGTAGTTCTCCTATGACACAATAGTTGCGTTCTTGCATGACCTCGCACTATAGGAAACTGCCACAGAAAATCGCGTTATAGAGAAATCGCTATACCTGTACAACAGAAAATTTGCATTATCCAAACAGCATCCACTATTCATCAATCACATTACACCCAATTCACATTAACGAAACATGCGTTACAGCTGAACTACCTGTATAAAGTAAAAAGTTGCGGTCCCAACACTGACCCTGGAGGAACACCACTAGTCATCAGCTTCCATCCTGAGAAAGACGCTTAACTCCAGTCTCTGCTTTCTGCCAGACAAGCCAATCTTCTATCCATGCTAATACTTGCCTCTAACACAACGGGCCCTTATCTTACTCAGTAGCCTCCCGTGTGGCAACTTGTCAAAGGCCTTCTGGAAACCCAGGCAGATACCATCCATTGGCTCTCCTTGGTCTAACCTGCTAGTTACCTCCTCAAAAAATTCTAACAGATTTGTCAGGAATGACCTCCTCTTGATGAAACCATGCTGACTTTGCCCTATTTTACCACACACTTCCGAGTATTCAGAAATCTCATTCTTCACAATGGACTCCAAAATCTTATCAACGACTGAGGTCAGGCTAATTAGCCTGTAATTTCCCAGCTTTTGCTTTACTCCCTTCTTAAATAGGAGGAATTACATGAGCAATTTTCCAGTCCTCTGGTCTCTCCCAGTGATTCCTGAAAGATCACCACTAATGCCTCCTATCTCTTCGGCTATACATTGCTGAATGTATAGGTGAACTGGTAATCATTATGTTTTAAATTGCTAGTTCATAACATTTATATTTTAGTTGAATATAATCATGGAATCCCTACTGTGTGGAAACAGGCCTTTTGGCCCAACCGGTCTACACCAAACCTCACAGCATCCCACCCAGACCCATCCCCCCCTATAACCCACCTAATCTACACATCCCTGGTCACTGTCGGCAATTTAGCATGGCCAATCCACCTAGTCTGCACATCTTTGGACTGTGGGAGGAAACCGGAGCACCTGCAGGAAACCCACGTAGACACGGGGAGAAAGTGCAAACTCCACACAGACAGTTGCCTAAGGGTAAAATCGAACCCGGGTCCCTGGCGCTGTGAGGCAGCAGTGCTAACCAGATTTATTGAAGGCAAATTCAATCTTCAATAAAATAAATATAATAGGAAACTGATCACTTGAATGCTGAGTTACGATTTACAGAACACGTCTCTTTATTTGTTGATGTGTTGTGTGCATTGCTGTCAAAGTCAGCATTTATTGTCTACACCCAATTCTCCTCAAAGTTAGTGACGTACACCTTGAATTACAACTTGAGATTCAGAAACATCCACAGAGCTGTTAAGGAGGGAGGTTAACTCAACAGCAGTGAAGGAACTACGATTTGGTTCCCAGATGGATACTCTGTTAGACAGCTCTAACACAAGTCTCCAGGTATCAGTGATGACCACTTTGTAGGATTGACTCGGCTAGGTGTGCCTGATTCCTTGGTCAATGTCAGGTGGTTCATCCTGTTTTGTTCTTTTTAGACATTCTCAGAGAAATTTGATATAGCTGATCAGATTTCTGTCTATTTCAGAGGGCAACTAAGTGTCAATTATACTGCATTGAGCCTAGGGTCACACCAGACAGACAAGGACAGCCTATATCTTTCTCTAAAGAATATTAATGACCTAGATAGGTTTTATACCAAAATGCATTAATTTTAGATCATTTTAATTTTAGGTCATTTTATTTTCAATGTCAATTGACTCACACCATTCATTTAAAAATAACCTTTTTGCATCATTTATAATTACCACTGTAAAATACTTACCAATAAAAATATTCACAAAAGTGATGAAAACAGCCACTGGTATTCCAGTTAATAAAGTGTAGAATGTCTGCAGAAAGAATTGAAAACTTATCAGTGCAACTGTCATTGAGAGTTTAAAGCTGTATACACACACAATGATGTGAGGGTTTGGACTTGCGAATATTTCTATTAACACAAATAAGCTTCTAAATAACAACTTAAGTGGAATAAGATAGATGTAATGGTTTAACCTGCCTTTATTGATATAATATTTAGTTGATCAGTCCTCACGGGTTAGGCTCCATGAAGTTTAGGACTTGGGGTTCTATCCTGCACTGCTGAAGTCTGTACTGCCATGGTCTCCAACACTCAATCAATTGGTCAATCACATAATGTTGGACGGTCAATCTCAGTCCTTCAAACACCACCAACATTCCTTTTAAGTGATGTGTATGAGTCAATCATCATGCCACTGCATGACTTCCACCTCTGGAAGCCATTGCCATGCACTGAGCTCATATCTGTGCATGACAAAGAAAAATTATGGGAAACGTTGTCATGTCTCACATCTAATGTCTGAGACATAAGAAGCCAACCCAGAATCTTGGATACAAATCAAGACCACAGAAATTGCTTCTGTGCCTCCACACTTGGAAGCAGCCAACAACATTCCAGATATTCCAGCAGTGTGGATCTAGTGACCTTCCTGCAGCTTGCCCAGTGACTGCCTGGTGTCACAGGCCACGAGGTGAAGCAAGTGCAGAGGAAACCAGCTTTCAGACCTTCATTTAAAAAATTGCATGGGCAGAATTTATGTTCATGTTTAACCAATTGTAAAACCTGGTTTAATAAAAAAGTCTTTACACTTATTTATCATGTGTTGTGCACATCTCTAACCCTAGGTGTGCTCTCAGTTGTAGGTTAGTATTTAGTGCTATGTTGCTTCTTATCTTCGCTAAAAAGACTCATTCTTGTTAACCAGGAACATACAATGAATGAACTTGAACCATCTAAAAAGATACTGCAAATGTACAACTTCCACACAGTATGGAAAAATGAATTTAGTTCACAACTGTAAAAGATAAGAGCATTTGCCTTAAATGCAACCGAAGCATATCAATAAGTGAAAAGAGGAATTTGGAATGACACCACAACGATGCATTGTAAATTCAAGGACAGTTTTTGCTTGAACAGCATACTTTGGACAAATAAAGCTCATGAGCTGAAGCCACTTTGAAACATCAACAGTTATTTTTCCTATTCAAGTAGCAGTAGTTAAGATCTGCACTGATGCATCATTTCACATTTGCTATTTTCTGGCAAAACAAAATATAATTTGCAGGTGGCAAAGCAATTAAAGAAGCAATCACTGTAACCAATGACTTTATTCAAAGACATCAAAAATATGGAATAGTAACAGAAATCCAAAGCATGTCACTAGGTGCTTCCACGGTTGCAAGACAAATGGGCCCTTTATTCAAAGGCATTTTTCAGCAACTACGGCATAATCATAAGGACTGTGTACGCTTCTCACTGTATTTGGACGAATACATCACTACAACCAACACAGCCCACCTGATTGAACTTGTGTTCATGGACATTTTAAGGACATAACAATTAAAGAGGATCCTCCCACCCTTACACGCCTGTGAGCGAACAAAAGGTGAGGATATCTGCAAAAATTTCAAAAGATACATGTTTGAGAAAGAGTCCAATCAAGACACTGGTTTCCATCACAACTGATGTTGCACCAGCCATGCTTGGTGAAAATGCAGGTTTTGTTGCATTTGCAGAAGTGATCTTCATTTTGCTCGTTTGTCAATTACCACTGTGACATAAAGCAAGCATTAGAGAACTAAATTATGGTTTTCTCTCACATAATGGAAGTTGTTAATATCGTAAACTCAATTTGAGCAGAGCCCCATGGCAAACTAATCCTCCAAGCTAATATGAGATGATTAAGTCAGGGGAAGGTCCTGAAAAGATTTTTTGATCTGATGCCTGAAATCAAGGAACAAAGCATGCAGTGAATTGACAGATGAAATAGTGGTTGCTTCACTTTGGGCTCCTTACAGAAGTGTCAAAACTGAATTAACTGAACTGTTAACTGCAGGAAAAGGACAGAAATTTAGCACGTAAGTGCTGTGAATGTATTCAAACTGAAACTGGGCCTATGGTCCTCCCACTCAAAGAACAAAACATTGCAACACCTCGAATCTTTACAAAATACTAGGGAAAAAATATCAAAGATAAAGAAAAATGGTTCTATCCATAAATGTTTGTGCATACCTAAAAACGTTGGCAGAGGAATTCAAGAGGTGATTTCAGGAATTGGATTTGATGCAACAAACCATCATGTTTGTCTCAATTCCATTCCTTTAAGTAGAAACTAGGGGTGAGTAGGCTACCAAATTCCGTGAGGTGTTTGATTTACACAGCAAGTGGAGTTGATACGGAGATAATTACTATGCAAATGATAGAGTTGAAAGTCAGATCAAGGGACAGCAATTTTTGCAGACTTAGTAAAAAGAGAAAATACTCACTCCTCTCATGCTGTGCTTTTAAAATGAAGGCTTACTTTTATTCCACATAGCCTTGTGAGACAGTGTTCTTCCAAATGAAGAAAATCAAGTCTAAATATTGTACCTGCCTCTCAGATGCCCATTTGATGGGCTGTAAATGACTAGCAGTATCAAACTACAACTTTATTTAAGGCATTGGCAGATAATGGGCAGTCGCCGGTGTCACGCAGACTTGGTAAGTAGAGAACAAAATGAATAATTATATATGAGATAACAAGCATGGGGCTGGATGAACACAGCAGGTCAAGCAGCATCATAGGAGCAGGAAAACTTGACGTTTCAGGCCTAGACCCTTCTCCTATGATGCTGCTTGACCTGCTGTGTTCATCCAGCCCCAT
>JAHRHZ010000268.1:29334360-29399967 GCA_024137785.1 Ginglymostoma cirratum | reverse complement strand
GCGAGTCGGCCCGTGAGTAAACGGGGGGGGCGGCGAGTCGGCCCGTGCGTGACTGATTTTCGGCAGTGAAGTTGGCGGCCCCTGTCCAAAGGTGTAATCAGAGGTTACAATAGACACAACCAAAGAAGAAGACTGCAGCATGGAGTACGTCAGAGACCTGCATATGCGCAAGTAGTTAGACTAGGCAGTACCTTTCGTGAAGGAAACAAGAACTAGACAGTACATTTTGTGAAGGAAACAAGAATTACCAGGTGAGAGTAGGACGGATCAACTCTTGTTTTTGGCGCTATTTGTATAGCATATGGGATCCGTTACAACACAGGCAAAGATGTAGAACACATGCCCCCCGCCCAAGACACGGAGACGTCTTTGCACCATCTGTGACAAACTTTTGAAGCATTGCCTTTAGGAGAATCTTAAGGAAATGTGTTAAGGAAATGTCAGAGGACAATCAACTCGTGGTGAATCACTCCAACCAACGTTGTTGGCAGAAACTTGTATTCTGCAGCACTATGACCAAATGAAAAAGACAATCTTGGATATCGGTGCATCTCAGAAAGACCAAGAGCAAGCAAAACACATTTGGATACAGAAGTCTAATGCAAACATAGTGGTTAATACATTTACTCTAGTATTTGATATCACAAGCTTTCACCTGTACTGTACCTGTTAAGTAAGTGGTCCACAGTGGAAACCAGTCACAAATCATTGGAAACAATTTGATGCATACCAGTGCAGTAAAAGTACTACGCCAGTGTAGTAAAAGCACAAGCATGTTCTGCAAACTGGGATTAAAATGGTTACCTTGAACAAGAATACAGAAGTTCTACTGGATTTATAAGTAGATAACATGGATATCAAGGTGGTGGATGGTCATTTTGATGAATTTTGGCCAGCACAAATGCAAGCAACTTCAGGAACACTCAAATATATGAATAAGGAACAGAAGTTGGCTACATGGCCCATCAAGCTTTTTTTCTAACTTGCCTGGGCATCGTTGGCTGGCCAGGATTTATTTCTTATTCTTAGTTGCCTTTTTAGAAGGTGATGGAGAGCTGCCTTCTTGAACTGCTGCAGTCCATGTACTGCAGGTACACCCACAATGCCACAAGTGAGGGAATTATGCGATTTTTTTTTTTTTTTTTTTTTTTTTTGACCCAGCGACAGTGAAGGAATGATAATATATTTTCAAGTCAGTTGGTGAGTGAGTTGGAGGGGAACTTGCAGTTGGTGGTGTTCTCGTTTATCAGCAGCCCGTCCCCATCCCCATCCCCACCAACATCCTTCTGGATGGAAGTGGTTGTAATTTTGGAAGGTGCTGTCAAAGAATCTTGCGTGAGTTTCTGCAGTGCAACTTGTAGATAGTACGCATGGCTGCTACTAAGCATCTGTCCTAGAGGGAGTGAGTGGATGTGGTGCCAGTGATGTGGGCTGCTTTATCCTGATGGTGTTATGCTTCTTGAGTGTTAGTGAAGTGCACTCATCCATCCAAATGAGGAATATTCCATCACACTCCTGACTTGTGCGTTGTAACTACAGTATTCCTGGCTTCTGACCTGCTTATGTAGCTACTATTTATATGGTGAGTCCACTTCAGTTTCTAGTCAGTGGTGAACTGCAGGATGTTGACAATTGACCAGTTATGGTAACGCCACTGGATGTTAAGGGACTGTAGTTAGATTGTCTGTTATTAGAGTTGGTAACTGCCTGGTATTTATGTGGCATGACTGTTACTTGCTAATTTTTAGCCCAAATCTGGATATTGTTCATGTCTTGTTGCATTTGAACATGAACAGTTTCAGTATCTGAGAAGTCATGAATGTGCTGAACACTGCAATCATTGGTGAACATGCCCACTTCTGAATTCACGATGGGAAGGTCATTGATGAAGCCATGATTAGGCCTAGGACAGTCCACTGCAGAAATGTCATGGAGGTGAGATGACTGATCTCCGATAACATGCATACTCAGTCAAATGTAGCCTTGATGTCAAGAGCTGTCTGTCACTCTCACATGTCCTGTTTTGTCCATGTTTAAACCAATGCTGTAATGAGGTCAGGAACTGAGTGGCTCTGGTGGTACCCAAACTAGACATCAGTGAGCAGATTATTGTTGTGCAGGTGCTGCTCGATAGCATTATTAATGATATCTTCCATTACTTTACTGATGATCGAGAGTAGACTGTACGGGTCAGTTATTGCGTGCGTTGTACTTATCCTGTCTTGTTTTGTGTACAGGACATACACGGCCAATTTTTTAACATTGTCAGGTATATGCCAGTGTTGTAGCTATACTAGAACAGCTGGACTAGAGGTGTGGCAAGTTGTGGAGCGTGTCTTTAATACTATTGGCAATATTATGTCAGGGCTCTTAATTTTTGCAGGATCTAGTGCCTTCAACCATTTCTTGATATCACATGGAGTGAATCGAGTGAATGGCACCTGTGACGCTGTGGGCCTTTTGGAGGTCCACCATTCAGTTAGATCGTGGCTGATCTGATTACTCCACATACCTGCCTACTCCCGAGAGTCAGGAGTTTTGCCCTGTTGCCTATCAAGAATCTGTCTCCCTCTCTGCTTGAAAAATATTCAAGTACTCTGCTTCCACTGCTTTTAACAAAGAGTGTTCCAAAGAATCAACAGGAAGAAATGGCTAATGGTGCACAACTAAAAGGGCTATAGGAAGGGGAGGCCTCACACATTACAAGAAATGCCAATCTCTCTCCGATGCTTCTGACTGTACAGAGATGAGCGATATAACTTGAGGCATAATCTTGAAAGAGATAAAAGTAATGTGTCCCAAGCTGTTCTGTTGGATTTATTGTTACAGCGTGTTAAGAGCTGCTTCTACTCTTAGCACGTTGTAATTAACGGGTATAGAGGAACAAAACAGCTGATACAGGTTATAATGTATTGGTCAGTTATCAACAATGACAGAGAAGACTGGTGACTCAGGCATGCTTCACACTTCTAATCACATCAATGCAAAAACATCCTCACAAGATTCCATCGATCCCATGGTCTGAAACCACAACAGATTTATTCACCATACGTGGTACCGATTTTCTCTGAATCACTATTTTTCCAATTGTGAATTAAAGGACACTTCAAGTGCATCTGCAGCAGATCCAGTGCGTACAATACTCAGTCTATTTGGTAGACCTCAAGAATTCATCTCTGACAATGAGCAACAGTACCTTTTAGGGATATGTGTGCCAAATGGGTCATATACCTTAACATCAGCTTCACTACATTATCCCAGATTGGATGGTCTTGCTATTTGCATTGTTTGCACCATTAAAGCAATGATCATGAAACAACATGGTGATGACAAGCATGATTTTCACATTATTTATGTATCATAGTATTTTCCCACTAAGAGTGACACCTTTAGATATATGTTCACTGTGACTGGAAGAGATTATTCTTCGAAGACAACCCTGCCTAACCACAACCTGCCCACCAAGGAGTAGAAGACAATACATAACTGTAGGAGTGTACCCCCCCCACCCCCCCTCTGCCGACCGGAGACAAAAACTCAGGAGGCAGGCAGGATTCAGGCAAGTGGAAGATGTTTATTCAAGCAGAAATCAGTTAAGGCAGGGAGAAGGCCAGAGAATCTTCCCTGAATTGGAAGGGAGATCAATGACACGCACTTATTTTTACAGTGAAAATATAGCATTTTATACACATTCAGTTACAATAATCGAATACAGCGTAGTCACTGTCCTTCCGTCTTGATCCATACACCCGATCCCGTGGGACATCTAATAAATAATGGGCATTCCTATGGACAGCCCCAGGTTCCCGTGACCTTACATGTTTACAAGCAATTGTAATATCTGGGCCTTGGAATCTTTCTATGCATCTTATTCATTTGCATTCCCAGAAGTTTACTGGCTATACTCCTTCGGAACCCTCTCAGGCTTCTTATCTCTAAGAACAGTGTGAATTCTATTATTCATTGTCCTACATGTGCTTTCTTTTATCAAATTCAGTCATTCCTCTAATATTTCCCACTGTCCTAACTATAAATGTAAAAGTACAAAACACTGTTAGTTTTAACTAATTGCTGTAAGGTTAATTTCTGTTATAAAGTTAGTTATAAAATGTAAAGTTGTACAGCTACTTCTGCTCTTAGCACGTTGTAATTACTGGGTTGTGAACAATCTGTCTTGCTCAGAACATAAGGTAAGGTGTTTCCTAAGGCTAATTAACTTTTCACATCTAGGTTTAAATGCTTTTCCCCTAATGCTTGTATTATACGTTGGTTATATGTTGAAACCTACCTCTGTGATTAAGGAATTTTTAAGTAGAGTCTATTTAGTATTGCTGTGATGCCATTGCATCGTGTAATGACATTACTGCTGTGACGCCATTGCATCATGTAATGACATCACTGCTGTGACGCCATTGCATTGTGTAATGACATCACTGTTGTGACATACCTATATCCCAGGACTTGACTATTGGGTAAATCATGGATGAGAGGTTAAGTTCTTTGAGGAGTATGAGTAAGTTTAAATAATTACAGATGGCATCCTTAACTGACCTATGAGACCTGAAAAAACAGGCCAGTGTGAGCGAACTTAATAACCTCAAAATAAACCTTTTATTTGCCTAATCAAACAAAGTAAGCATTTATGATTTGTAATGGAGAAGGATCCAGAAAGAAATGAAAATATCTATCAAGAAATGTGTCCATTAGAAGCTTTCATATTCTGGAATGATAGCCTGTGAAGCAAATGGAAAATTTCAACAATTTTTCTTCATTTGTTCATGGAATTCACTTAGAAGCTGGTGGTGTGCTACCTTCTTGAATCACAATGGTCCTTGGGGGTCTAGGTACACCAACTGTTATGTGGGAAACAAGTTCCAGCGTTTTGATCTTGCAGTAGTATACAACAAGATAGTTCCCATTCAGGATGGTGTAAAACTTCTGGAGTGTTGTAGGAGTTGTACTCATCCAGGCAAGTAGAGATTATTCCATTGTTCTGAAGCTGTGTGGCAAAGTGAAGCTGGCTTTCCATAATTTGTCAATGTTCATGTAATTAAAGGAAAAACTTGGACAAGTTTCAGAAATTTGGAGTAGGATCAAGCCTGACTGCACAGTGTAGATCTCTGCATACTTCTGGTTCCTGTCAAGGGCTGGATGAGTTCTTTGATGACCCTAAGAACTGGGGAGAACCGACTGTAAAATCTGGTGAGTTGACTTTTGCAAAATCCTAACTTGATCCTTTTTAACACATCCAGATTGTTTTATTAAAATATTTAGCTGTTCTCCTATTGCAGGTTGTTTTTATTTAATGTTTGATTGCTCAACTTGTTATAATTGATAGGTGTGTCCTTGCAGTGTCTCTTATTCATGGCACTATAATTGATAACATTGTCAGATATCTTGCCTGTCTAAATTCATCTACTTATTAAACTGTACTTAACTTCCTATCCAATGGCGGAATCATGAGAGCTGATCTCCATGCCTTTTAATGAGACAATAAAAACAGTTCATTTGAATTACTGTTTCTTCATATCTCTTAGAACTTTAATGAACAGCTACAACTGTTATCTTTGCCCAAGGCACCTCTTTAAGTGCCCTTATTTTTGTCCTCCCTGTCTTGTGTCCACAAGTAGACCTCATCATCTTCACGGCTAAAGCTATTTTCTTTATCATATACTTTTCTTTATCTCATAAAGCTCAAAGCTGTCTGCAGCTTCAATAACGATCCCCTTTATTGGACAAGTTTGTTCCAACATTTTAGACAGATTATTAGGTTTTCTAATATTTTATCTTTAGATAATAGTCAACTCTGGCCAGCAACCTTTTACTATGTTCTAGTACCATTGTTTCATTTTTAATAATAATGCCAAAGTCAGCACACTTTCCTGATGGTTCCTAAACTGTAAACATACTACCCTCTTTGCTTTGCCTCTTGGTGTTGAAGTGAAAAGTTTATCATACAATTTCCTACAATAGCTTAGTTGTCATTCTAGGATCTCATATTTGGAAACTGTGTACCTCCTTCACTTTTCCTTTCAACAATTTTCTGAATTTTACAGCCTAAGCTAGGTCCACTCAATCACGAGCTAATATACTCCATTCTTTAGAGTGTCTGTGACATAGTGGTATAGTCCCTACCTCTGGATCAAGAAGCCTGGGTTCAAATCCAGAAGCATGAAACAATATTTCTGAACAGGTGTGCCACAAGGATTGCTGCTGGGTCCACTGGTTTTTGTCATTTATATAAATGATTTGGATGTGAACATAGGAGATATGGTTAGTAAATGTGCAGATGATAACAAAATTGGAGGTGTACTGGAAATGAAGGAGGTTACAAAAACAAAGTTGCTGGAAAAGCTTAGCAGGTCTGGCAGCATCTGTGAAGGAAAAAACAAGAGTTAACTGTTTCAGGTCTGGTGACCCTTCCTCTGAGGACCTGAAACGTTAACACTTTTTTTCCTTCACAGATGCTGCCAGACTTGCTGAGCTTTTGCAGCAACTTTTTGTTCCTAATTTACAGCATCTGCAGTTTTTTTTTTAATTTAACGACGAAGGTTACTTCAGAGTACAACTGTCCTTGATCAGATGGGCCAAGGAGTGGTAGATGGCGTTTAATTCAGATAAATGTGAGGTGCTGCATTTTGGAAAGGCAAATCAGGGCAAGACTTAAATATATAAGGGTAATGTCCTCTGGAGTGTTGGTGAACAAAGACCTTAGAGTGCAGGTTCATAGTTTTTTGAAAGTAGAGTCGCAGGTAAATAGGATAGTGAGAAAGGCATTTCGTATGCTTGCCTTTATTGGTCTGTCATTAAGTAGAGAAGTTGGGAGGTCATTGTTGTGGCTGTACAGAACATTGGTTAGGTCACTTCTTTGGAATACTGCATTCAGTTCTCCCTGCTATAGGAAGGATGTTGTGAAACTTGAAAAAGTTCAGAAAAGACTTACAAGGACGTTGCCAGGATTGGAGGGTTTGAGCTATAGGGAGAGGCCAAATAGGCTGAGGCTATTTTCCCCCAGAGCATCGGAGGCCGAGGGGTGATCTTATTAGAGGTTTATAAAATCACGAGGGGCGTAGATAGGATGAATAGTGGAGGTTATTTCCCCGTGGTGCAGATGTGCAAAACTAGAGGGCATAGGTTCAAAGATGCGAGGGAAAAGATTTAAAACTTTTTCATGCAGCGGGTGGTGTGTATATGGAATGAGCTGTGAGGGGAAGTGGTGGAGGCTGGTACAACTACAACATTTAAAAGGCATGTGAATTGTTACACAACTAGGAAGGGTTTAGAGGGATACGGGCCAAATGCTGGCAAACGTGATTAGGTTAATTCAAAATATCTGGTCAGCATGGACGAGTTGGACCACAGGGTCTGTTTTCATGCTGTACAGCCCTATGACCCCACTCTTTCTCCTATGCCAAATCTGATAGTTTGTCCTTGTACGTATTCATCTTACACCTTGATTCTAACGTAAATAATGTTTTTGAATTTGCTTTTTAGGTGCACCTTGGACAGCAAAACAATTACGAATAAAAAGCAACGAAGATTTACACAAGCTTTGGTATTGTTGAGACTTCAGTTGTATGCCTTAATCTGATATTTAAAATAATTTCCTTTTGTGGAAACTTTTATTTACTGACCAACAGGCCAAATAGCATCTTCCTATACTCTAACTGTTCTAGAATACTGTAGTTATGCTGTACATTTCTCAGAAAAAGAAAACCTTCTTGACTCTGAACTTTCACTTTTTGTATTTCATAACATTAACTATTCCTTCTGCAGGTACATTCTTCTCAAAGAAAAGAACATGCTTTTGACTTTAGAACAAGAAGCAAAGCGACAACGATTACAAATGCCCAGCCCAGAGCGTTTAAAGAAAGTAAGAAATAAAACCTGTTCAGGTCCTAACATTTCTTGCATGATTTATGTTGAGGATGTGAAAAATATAATACTTTCTAATCACGACTTAGAGCAGTGGCACAAGTTATTTTAGATGTGGTTTTTACTGTCCCACAATCTTATTTTGATCAGCTTGAAATAATTACAGTAACTAATATTTTCAGTAAGGATCCCAGTGGACTTTTATTGTGTGTCACATTAACAGATGCTAACTAAATACTTCAAATAGAGAAACCAGTCTCTGAATTTTTATTAATAGGTAGAACGGTCTATGGCTAGAAGTGACTCAATTGTTCAAGAACGTGAAGATGCTCTAAGGGTGCTACAGACTGGGCAGGAGAAAGGCCGTCCCGGCGCTTGGAGGAAGGACATCTTTGGGCGAAACTTTTGGTGAGAAAGATTTGTTTATTACAATCTTATATAAAAGTTCATTCCACATGCTTGGTATTTTTATTCTAGTTTGGAGTTCTTTGTCTGTTTGTGCTAGAAGTGAATTATTTTCTGTTTTACTAATGGTTCAATAATGTATTATTTGAAGTTATCTATAAGAAATGGCATTTTTTCCCTTAAACAGTTCCGAAGCAAAATCTCTTTAGAGCCGATGTATGTGCAATTAATATGTAAATATAAAAAGGTGTTATGGTATAATCATACACAATTATAAAAATAAAAAATTGTTCATAGAATTCTGGAGGGGGGCCAAAACACAACTTTCTGGAAGTACTACCAAGTCAAATGCTGAATAGAAGGTCATAGTGGGAAGGCAATGTCATTTGATGAATCAAATATTGGTGTAATATTAAATAGTATTATTCAGGTTACTAGTGCTTTAGAAATATTAAAGCAATAGTCAATCTTTGTTGGTATAAATTACAATATTCTACGAAGTTAAATTTGTACAACGATATTCTGGTTCCAATACCTGAAATTTCAGTCGTTTCTTAACCCTCAACATCTCAATAGCTTAGATTTGCTTTCATCTACAGTTGTAGTTTGTACTCTATAATCTGTCCAACTGCTATTACACCCAATTTTCCCAAGTGCATTTTATAATGGAGTACTACTTCTATTAATTTCAAATACAAGCAGCTAATGTACAGAATCAGTTTGCTAAACTTGTATTTGGAAATTAACTTCATAGTATGTTAGAGCATTTCATTTAAGGACAGTTATGTTATTACAATGTATAGTGCATTAAATGGCTAGTTATGCATAATGCATTTAATTAATGAAAATTCCCTTTTGTTCAGATCATTTAGGCCTCAGCAGATCTTTAAGTCAACTAGGTCAAATTGACTGAAGGAATCACAGTGCTAATCAGAAAGTAGTTCCTTGATTTGGGGATATTTGGGATCAGGCCAACAGTTTGAATGGAAAGGAGCAATGGGGATTTTAAATACCCAGCAACAAGTAATGATCAATGTTGGAAGAAAGCCTCTAAAAGCCCTTTAAACAGAGGTAAGAGCAGGGTAGAAGGTCCAGTGTAGTCTGGATGTTATGTTAAACCAACTAAGACACAAAGTAGTGCAGGCACAAATGGTAGAACTGATGGTGAGGCCTGGAGATAAAAGCCAGAACGGATCAGTCAACCGAATGTGACAGGACAAAATAAAGATAGGTGAAGAGTAGACACTGGAGGAGGACAAGATGTAAAATTAAGCAATTTAAAATTAATTTACTTTGGCAGCAGTGGGCATATGTATCACAGACTACCTGATGAAGTTGGGTGATTTGTGACACTAAAGTAGGGTAGACAAAAGGCACTTACAAACTTCTCAAAACAAACACTAATTAAAATTTAAGCTGCAATACAACAAATTCAGAATGCTGGCAAACAAAAACCAGTGAAATCCACAAAATCTGAAAATACATGTACACTAAATGCAGTTCTTAAGTGAATTCCAGTGTCACAAAAATTCCTGTAAAACCAAATATAAAAGTTAAATTATTAGGGATTGCTAGATGCAACTTGGGCTCTCTTCACACAGCACCCTTACCACAATGGGACTGCCACTCGTACCACAAGCAAGGAGGAGGCAGACCTCAAGAACTGGCTCAACTAAAACAGATTGAAGTGTTTGCATTATTTGGCATATTACAGTTTAGCCATCTGGCCAACTGAGCTACCTACCATGATATACACAACCATGCTTGAGGAATATTTACACAGGATAGTTATTCTAGATTTGAGACAATTAAATATTTCACTATTTCCAAAGCAATTAATAAAAACTTAATGATAAAGGATACAAGCTATCGCAAGTATAAAAGGTAGATACTTCACTGCTAGAACGCCAGGATTTGCATTTGTATTTGGCAGTCGACATACTCCAACATGGCAAGTTCATGACACGAAAACATGGTGAGCAATGTTATTTCTAGTAAACACATTAAAATACCAGACTTTGACCAAAAAATGTCTCCTGTCCAAAAATATTATGAGCAGGAATAGAAGATAACTTTAATGCCTTCATGTTTTTGATTGCTGAAAGAAAAAAAATTATTAAATCACTGCTAACAAGATAGGGAGCACTGTTTGACGTGACAGGATACAATTTCTCCAAAATTATACTCTGCCACACAAATTTTCCAAATTATTTAAATACATGTGAATTCACTGGTGCAATTCACAGTTCTGTAATCCAATGCACTGCAGTTTATTCAAGGTAGCATTCTGAAAAATATTGTCTGCTTTTACAATGCTATGACCAAATCATAATTAAGCCTTTTATTTCAGATTTAATCAGATTTTTCTTTTCTAGGTACAAGTTTAAGGAATGGCCTATTCCTTGGTACCTAAACAAGATATACAGAAGGAAACGATTTTACACACCACCATTCGTGGATATTTTTGTTAGGTAACAAATCTCAACATTTACTATTCAGCTAAATTTACAGTCACATCATCTGTTAGTTTCTGCAACTTTGTAATGTATGTTATTTCATTATAGCATTGGTTTCCCAAGTATTTTCAGTATTGAATGATTATTACAGTATATCAGATTTTCTGAAATATTGAAGCATTGTCTTTAATGCACGTGAGGACAAGTCTTAATGGCAACAAGAGTCACCATTTACCTGCTTTTCAGGGAAGGTGATAGCCAAGCGGTGTTATTGCTAGACTATTGATCAAGAGAACCTGGTAATATTCTGGGGACCTGGGTTTGAATCTTTCCATGGCAAACGGTGGAATTAGGAGTCTAATGATGACTATGAATCCATTGTCAATTGTTATAAAAATCCATCTGGTTCACTAATGCCTTTCAGGGAAGGAAACTGCCATCCTCACCTGGTCTGGCCTACATATGACTCTAGGCCCACAGCAATGTGATTGACACTTAACTGCCCTCTGGGCAGTTAGGGGTGGATAATAAATGCTGACCTGACCAGTGAAGGCCCAGATCCCATGAATGAATTTATTTTAAAAATGCTTTTTGTAGGATTGAAAGTTTGGTTCTTGGTTTATAGTCATGTGTTGCTCCAGCTTCACTTCCTGTAAAGTTTGTTTCAGAAAAGCTTGCTGCATTAGCACCTAATGCTGTATTGGTAAAATTCAAGTTAAGTTTCACGTAAAGAGAAAAAGGGAAACCAAGAAATCTATGTGCTTAGTTGGGAATAAGAAACGGTACTTGTGTGGCCTGTGCTGTTTTACACTACCTGAAGTATTTTTCTAAAGACTTAAAAGATTTAAAATGTTTAATAAGAACAGACAGTCATTGGAGGTTCAAAATCTGAATCTCCACTAATGCAGACTTAATTAAATCCTGTTAGTTAGCAGTAATTAGGCTGGTTAGAATGCTCCATCCTGGAATAGCTGGTGCAAATCAACAAAGATACTACTTGCCAACCAGCACCTACTGTCACCAGTTGGAAGGGGATGGAGAACAGGTTTAGACTCTGCTCTGACATTTCATACAGCTAACCAGCCCACCATCAATCAACACTTAAGCTTGAGCATAACAGAAGGGAAGTTAGATCCCAGTACTTCCCTCTAAGGTAATCTTCTAAAACCTGCCTCCAACCAAACTTTTCTTCACCGGCCTTAATATTGCCTTGTGCCTGGCATAAAAATCTGTTCTAAAGGATCACCTTAGAGGGATGAAAGATTTAGTGGTGGAGAAATTAAGCTTTGATGCACAAATGTTAACATTGGAGATGTGTGGATAATTTTTGAAGTTGCTGAACTGGAATAATTTACAGATATGGAAGAATAAGGAATTTGAAAACAGAATTTTTAAGAGGACAGTCGGTAAATGGTTAAAACACATTTGGGGCAAGGAAGGACATGGACAGAGTTTGATGGAATCAAGCGTGGCTGTGCAAGAGCTGCGTGAAAATTAACAATGTCAATTTTGTTGTTTTATTTGTCTTAGGCGACGTATTGAGAAGCACCTACGTAAAATCAACAATGCCAGAAAGGCAAAAATGGAGGAAGAGAAAATACTAAAGGAAAAATTCCAACGTCATTCTGCATCGAGTTAACCTTGCACTGAAAATAAATTTGTAAAAAAAGATATAATTGTTTACACAATTCACTTAATTTAAATAGGAAACCCCTGTGAGTATGTTGCGAAGTGCACAGGGAATTGAAAAATTTTTAAACAGCAGTTAGGGGTAAATAAGATTATCGCAAGTATGTTTATTCTATTCTACTGTACCTCCAGACTTGCCCTTGGCTGACATGTAAACAACTGATACCATTTAAAAGGCACAAGATAAACTGTTAATCCGTGCAGTGTAGAAAACACAACCAGCTACAAAAATATCACTAGTTAACAATATTTGGTGTTACCTGAAAATGGTGTGATTTGTATCTAAATACAAATAGTAAATTGCAAGTTTATAAACATATCTTTGAGGGTCTGGTTGGTTAGTAAAATTAGCTGAACAACTTGTAAAAAAATCTTTATAAAATATACATTATCTAGCCACTATACAAAGAAGCCCAACAGGTTCAGCACTGTTTCTGAGGACCATAGTTGGGACATCAAGAAAAACTGGTGTAAAAACTTCAGAGGTGATGTATCCATAATATTGTTAATTTTAAGGACATTTCCTTTCAACGCATTGCTTTCCTCCTTCTTCATATTCCTGCTTGGAAATCCACATTTGTTGGAATGTACCCTTCAAAACAAGAAAATGTAGCTAACTGTCAGTGAAATAGTCATTCACAATTATTTTACACATCTTAGCAACAAAAAATATCTTCAGATCCAGAAAGCACACAGGAGTGCTACTTACTTGATTCTTAGCACTGCAACCTCAAGTTTTTGTTTAGACATGACAGACTTTAAACAACAGGTTTGTTATGCAAAGACAACTGAGGATATAGACAAGCCAGTATCAGACATATAGAAGTTGTAGTCAATGAAGCGAAAATAGTAGAATGTTGAGGGGTCAGAGTGGAAGCAGAAAAAAAAAATTCAAAAAGGAGCAGGCACACAAACAGTGCCAAAATCCATAATCTTCAAAGGCAGGGTGTGCAGGTAGAGAACACAATGGAGTTCCAGTTATGCAAGGAAGTGGTTGAGACTTTTTGAAAAATGTCAAGGGATACAAACATTGCTGGTCAAGCCACCATCCTCCACTGCCATCAAAAATGATGGTAGTAGGAGCAGTAAATTCTCCAACTGGGAAAGCTTTACTATTATACCAGACATATCAATAAAAATCTTGCATATGATTAGTCACACAGGACATACTCAAAAAACCCTACAAAATGAAATAACTTGCACAAAACTAAATCCATAAGCGCATAGATAAATAATATTGACTAAGGGCTCCCAAATCTGTACAGCAGTCAAAATGCATGGCAGAAACAGGCCAATTCACTTCAAAAATATTGCACAAAAACAAAAACAAAAACAATCTGTATAGATTCAGCTTAAGAAATGCACTTCTATAGATGGGAGACCAAATCAAGAGCTGTTGCTCCGTGCATGGGCAGTTTTGTCCTTTCTTGAAAGTTTCTAGTGAGGCAATCAGAAGCAATTGGGAAGGCAAGTGGCAGTATTGAGACAGGCTCTCTGCTGGGGTTTGGAAGGGAGAAAAATGGTTTAAAGAAAATATGTAAAATACTTAAGCAAGACGAAAGCAAGAGCCAACAATTATTACTCACCAAAGAGGCTAGAATAGAGCCACCAATCCAGGAGCTAAATCTACGTTCCACTGTGGTGTTATTGGCCATTAACTTCAAACGCATGCTCTGAAAATAAACGATTTAGGCATTACTTAGTCTAATTTTTGATCAGCCACAAACAGCGGTGTATTTTAAAAATATTATTGTTGAACTGATTTCTGAAGTCCAAAGTAGTAATATTCAGTCAGAATCTGAAGTCATTCCCTGCCCAGAACCGTTTTATGTTTTTCTCCACTTTTACACAAAAAAATTCAGCAGGTGAAATAACTTGTGCATTTTCTCAACATGCAGCTGAAAGTGGCAAGGATCTTTGGCAGACATCTTAAAACGGTTAATAACCCTTTTAATGCAAATGTAGTGTGTGAATTTGATGAGACATTTCTCAACTTCAGTTATCTACAGTTAAATTTTATTTGTACTAATCAAACCTTTTCAAATCATTGCCAAGGTTTCAAAAGTATATTTTGTATATATCCCTTGCTCCTGACGTTCTAGTGGGCCACACTACTAGCCTTAAACTAGGTGCTAAACCTCAAAACAGTTAAAAAGTAAAATATGTCCTAAATTTTGGGTTAAAACAATAGATTATCTGTACTCACCACTCAGTGAAAAATCAGCCAGAAACTTGGTGATCACATGTGCAAAGTTAAATTTGGAAATTAGTAATTGCTCTTCGAGAAGATACATTACACCAATATCTCACCAAAAAATTTAGCACTGAAACTTATTTAAGGGAATAAGACTGCAATAACTACCATATCTTCTAATAAGTACTCCAAAACGAGTTAGGTTTGTCTGAACTATTATCAGTCTCTCCAGCAGTGAAAACTAACTTTGTTAAGTCTGGAAATTCATTCCTTCAGAATTCAACTTATTTTAGATTTTCCTTAGAAAATTAAAAAGCCATCCATTTCCCTTAAACTAATCTCTTATCCCCACTATTTATCTTCTATTGACAGACAGACATAGAATTTACTTGCCCAACAGTTCCTGGTTCAGGCTACACACCTCACTAAGGATTTGTCAATCTAATTGAACAAGGCAAGCAAATCTATCAGAACCACATGCATACCAAAGATCCTGTTAAGGCTTTTGCACAGAAATTATTTTCTAATCATAGCATGTTCCATTACAAAACCTTTAGGAAATCTATGAGCAAAACGTAAGTGTAATAATTTGCTGGCATCTTAGTTCGCTGCTGACTAAGTTCAGATATATTTTTGAAAATATATTACTGGTTTGCATCGCTCAGTCCAAAATGTCCTTTTGCAAGCAAAATACATCTGTTAGATTTAAGTATAATTATTCATTAGGCAAGAAACTAATATTTTCACTTTGGAGACATTCTTTGAAATGGATACTCACAGGTGGCGTTTTCTGGGAGAGCTCCCTGTTCAAACGGTCCGTGAAGCTCTGTATTAATGTGTTTCCACCAGCTGCAATCACACTGCCATATAAACCCTGAGAAAACACCACAAACAGTAGATAATAACAGCCAAGAAGTAGGGATAAATCCAACATCAGTTGCAGGTTGGTACAATACTCAATGAACTGTTGTCCAAATTTCATCTTTGAAAGATCAAACATTAGACCCAGGTCTATGTCCTCCAGTCCTAGATTTCTTAACCAGTGGAAATAGATGTTCTTTATTTAGCCTGTTTTGTTAAGGACTTCAATAAAATATCTCCTTAATCTTCAAAATTGCAGAAATACTGATCTCTCCAATAAATTAACTCTTGGTATCTAGGGATCATGCTAGTAAGTCCGAGTTGCATTCCATGCAGGGCCAATATAACATCCATCACATGGGATGGTGTCCAGAACTGTTTACAGTACACCAGAGTTTATCCAACCATTGCTTTGTATGACCTTCAGCCACACATATTCTAGTCTTCCAGATACAAAAACCAACATTGTACTGGCCTTCCTGGATTATTTTTTTCCCCCTGTACATGTCCGAGACACTTTATGATCAATATACCCAGAACGCCAAGTCTCTTTGGGTCTCTGGTGTTTCTAACTTTTGGCCAATTAATTGAAAGTTATTCACTTATCGTTGCTGTAATGTTTTAATGGATTATTCAAATTGTGTCTGGATTGATCTACAATATATTTAATAGTCTAATCATAATTGATAAATGCAAATAGGTTGTATTAAAAAAAATTCAAACAGAAAGCACGTCCATCAGCATCCTTTGAAGGGTTCAAAAAGAAAAAGACATTTGTTTACACACGAAGTCCTTTCTCCTTTTCAGATGAAAATGAAATGAACTGTTTCCAGATAGTCTTTTGCATTTCTGGCACTCAGATTTAGAAGAGACTTTTTTTTTTAAAAGAAAGAAAACATTAGACCAGCTTACAAGCTTTTTCACTATGGGTTCAAATACTTACTGGTCTAATATCAATGTCACACATTCCGACGCTTGTCGTCACTACATGACTGACACCCAGCATTGTGTTTCCAGATAAACCCTAAATGGACAGAAATAAATCAATTAGAAAAGTGAAGAGGAACAGCTGTTCAGCATCTCACTGATGCCAATTGTGTAGGGAGCTCTCTCGAAGCACAGTGGTAGTGTCCCTGCCCTTGGACAGAGATGGGGTCCAGATATGTGCAATATTGTCTCTGAACAGGTTGGTTAGAAAAATAGGTTTTTAAAAAACAAAACAGCAATGTTCTTTAACATCTTAGAAAAAAAAAACTAAAAAAGTCATGGTGATTTGGTGTTACCAAAGTTATTCAGTTGTGCATGATGGTACTTCTGCGTATTAAAAGAAAAAGAAAGAAACAATACCGCGAGGACTCTTGTGACACAGTGGTAGCATCCCTGCATTTGAATCATAAAACCTGGGTTCAAGTCCCACTGCTCCAGGGATGTGTCATAACATCTCTGAACAGGCTAATTACACAATATTTCATTTTTTAAAATCCATGGTGCAACAGGACAATGGCTATGAAAGTCAGAATGTGACAAGGAGTTTGTAATAATACACCTGATGAATCAAATAGCTCTGAAAAGTGGATGGTGCTGAAGTGATGGGCCTGGGCCTGTACCCGGCTGTTGCTTGTGGAATCAGAGTATGTATCGATTGTGGGCATTTGCACACCCGTGTTAGTTAATTGAAAAACCTTTAGTTGCATTTTTGGTGGCACTTCAGCTCCACATTCCTGATCTTTGGGCAGCTGGTTTGGAGGGATGTGGGCAGATTGGAGGACCTCTTCTTGGGGCTGCTCCTGAGCTTGTCAGGCTAGCTATCAACAGGTCCAGACAGCAGGCTGTGGAGGGAGTCATAATTGCCAACTATCTGCCTCTCTTCTGCAGTTATGTTTGTGCCTGGGTGTTTTTGGAGAGGGAGCACAGTGTCCATCAGTGCTTATGGAGAGGGGTGGCACTTGCAGGGGATACAGTGCTTTATTTCCCCATCCAACAGCATTTTGATTTACTCCCTTCCCATTCTCCCTACACTCCCCTCACTTTGATGGATTGTGTTGCCATTATGGGCTTTTCATGTAAACTTCTAATTGGCTGCATGGCTGATTGCTTTTAACTATTAGCCACGACCAGTTAAAAAAAGTCATGGAGACTTGATGGTAGGAAAAAAAAAAAACGAACAGTTTGCGTGATAACACTTCCAGATACAAGAGAATAAAAAAAAAAAGAGCAACACTGCTAGGGCTCTGTAACAGTAGTGCAGGTGAAAGTGTCCCTACCTGAAAAGGGCCATTCAAGAGGTATTTAGCAGGAGGGCAATGTGAGCTGTACGTTCCAGATGAAGAATTTCAATGAGGCCTTGAAATGTCTTTGGGGATGTAACTTCTCAAAGATTTCAACCCAAGACTCAGTATGCAAAGAGGAGGGTTCACAGTTCCCTGTCTATGTCAAAATGTTTAGGTGGATATTGATAATGGACCACTGAACTCAAACGATCACCATTGTGGGCCAGCAGCCAGATTGGATACTTAGAACACATGACCCTACTTTCTTGCTGATAAGCCTGTGGCTTTTGCTATAAAAGAGGCATGCAAAAACTAGTTGTAGTAACAAGATTTGGTTAGAAATATAGGTTTGATGGAGAAGAAGTGTAACTAATCAAAAGTAGGTCACATATTTAAAAAGATAAACATTCATGTCGGAATTTGCAATTGAAGACTCTATCACAGCTAACAGGAAAAGCCAGCTCCTAACCCACAATTGATTTTAAAACATTCAGTACTAGAATTAATCCAATCTGCTAACAATATATTTTAAATTAATTATTACGGTTTTGTCTGACCAAATTAAATCCACCATGAAACTCTTCACGAGCATTTCTTCGCCTTTCAGTTCAGTACCTTGACATTGGAAGGATCAAACAAGCCTTCTGGAATTCTCAGTCGTTCAGCACCAAAATCACAGTTATAGCCATTAGGAAATTCATAGTGAACACTGGGCATTTGGGCAGCCACTCTGTGGAGAAAAAGCGAGAGAATACCATACATTCACCACGTAAAAGAAAACCCAAATTACAATAAATGAAGTCAGGAAGGAATCAACTTAATTGTTCAGCTTTCTGCCACTTACTGTTCATCATACGAAGAATCGGACACCTGGAGCACTGATGCTTGGAAATCCTGAATCACTTCCTGCAAATTTATTGATCCCATAAATAATTATGCAAAACTGTAGTTTCTATAACACTTTAGAAACAATTAAACATTTACTATCATGACCAGCCTTGCCTATAAATTTTACTTTTCAATTCTATTACTCAATTCTAATGTGGCAGTTGGTTGCCAACCTGCAATTTCCAAGAGGAGTTGCATTATTCTCTCTAATTAAGTCCTTATTGGGATGGCCCTCTAAACTGATGTGGACTGCTCCCATCCCTTTCCCACAACTGCTTCATCCTGCCAATGTGTAACCTGGCCCAAATCAACTTGCAAGCATCACAATCAGATCCCAAACACCTCAACTTCAGCGTCTGAAGGATGTATTGAAAGGGTTTCCTCAGCATTGATTTGGGTGAAATTTGAGAGGGATCACTGCCACTGCATCCAAGGTGGTATCAATAGTGCACTTAAATTTGTAACAGAATCCTCAGATCATTGGTAGGAAATCTCTTGAGAATTATCACATTCCTTTCCACTACCAGAATCAAACTCAACGCTTTGCTAGAAAGCCAAGGCCTTGCACCATTACTGACATCTGAAGGAAATCCATTCTTCAGTACATGATGATCCAGAACTCATTTCCATTCCATTAGTCCTATCATTACCTGCGTTCCAGTTTTCAAATTCCTACCCTCTTCACTCTTTTATCCAAAGATAAGCTTCCAAAAAATTGCAGAAGGACCGTTAGGATTATCAATCACGACTAAAATTTCAGCTACTGCTACTCGCAACTCTAACAATCTTAACACCAATCTACAATTTTTCTTTGTATTTTGCCATTAACATTTATTTTTGAGATATTATTCATGAAACTAAATGGGTGTTTCATATAAGACATCATGTGGTCCAATTCACCTTGAGCAAACATAACTGGATAACTGCTTATATTTAAGTCAGCTGAATTCAAAACTAATACTTTGATATAACCTAAACCATTTAAGAAAATGTTTCTCATTTGCTACATCCTATGAACATAGTTATTACTCACATTGCACATGTAGTTGTGCCAGGACCTTGTGACCTGAGGTAGTTTCTCTTTCTTCTTCCAATTCGGTGGTGATCCCTCACGCACTGATTCCTAACAGAACAGCAATAGAAAATTTAATACTACTCATTTCTAATTTTCATTGCAGTTTCAATTTTAGATGTATAATAAAAACAAAATAAAATGTCAAGGCATGAGATGATCACGATTTTTTTGAAAGAAATATTATCATTGCTTATATTTGGAAGAATGTATGCGTTCATCACATAACTGGAAACAAGTAGTGATACTCTGATGCTTGTTCAGGAAAAAGCTTTCCCTGGTTTAATACAAGTTTATGACCGAGAATACTTCAGCAGGATTGAGTTTGGTTCTGGTAGAGGAGAGGAGAGGAATGTGATAATTCAGCATTTCATTTCCTAGCTGCACTGATCTCATCTGATGCAGCAATTTAAAGACTGGAGTTAATTTCAGTAGTACAGACCAAGATACTGAGAGATTCAGCCAGGATTCCTGCTCTTGATGGTCATTTACTGATCTTTGTTGCAAGTGTACATTTAGACAATGGACCAGCTATCATTTGTGTTAACATTGTCCTTATTTTCTGAAGACAGGGAGAAAACTGGAAAATCGTGATCTATAGAGTTACAAAGTAGCGCACAAATCAGACATGCTACATGAAACATACTTAATATGCACAATTTCACTGCAAAAGATGACTACCTTACGTCTTAATTAATTCAGTTCTGCATACCATATAAAAAGTTTGGGTCTATGGACGAATAATTTCATTTTGCGTTGTAATGACTCAAAGGCAGGAACACTCATTTTACACGTACTAAGCCCCAAATTAAAACAAATCACTAAATAATACAGCTAATTTAAATTTGATCAAATAATATCTAGCATAGGCATGTTCAATATTCCATGTTGCTGTTATGAGAAATCAAACAAATTTCAATTTGCATTGCATGAACAATTATTCTGTCTGCTGCAGTGGAATATCAATTTTGAACCATTGGGCAAAAATAGGTTGTTCATTTATCATCAAGTAAAAGGCAAGGCCCTTTATGCAAAATCTGTAACCAATCTTTCTGAATTGCTGGATAACAGAAGTAGTAAGATTAGGCAGATGAAAAGCAGAATTAGGTTCTGTATGTCATTTATATTAGGGCATTTAAAGTGCTTTGGCAACAATGATTAAAAAGGGAATTTATGCTCCAGCCTGCAAAATAAGTATATTTGTTCTCTGCCCCAAGAGAAGTCCATTATAAAGCTTTAAAAATCACTAAGAGCTTTCAATTTATTCTAGACATGGATAACTTGAGTTTATATTACTCAGTAACTTGGCCATAAAACAGCAAAGAAAGTTTTGCAGGTGATTATAGGAAAACTATAAAGACTTGCAGTTGTAGACCAGTCTGCTCCTTGCAACTGCTTGTTCATTCACCTAGACTAAAGCTGACTGTCCACCTCAATATGTTCCCTCACTTTCCCAATATTCTTCAATGTTGTGACTTGAAAGAATATGGGAAGAGAACAGAAAAATGGTACTGAAGTAGATGATCAATTACGGGCTCAGTGGGTAATGGAGAACAATTAATTAATAAGTCTTCAGTTAATTCAGACTGTACAAGAGAAAATTAAGAATAATTTCTCTGTTGCAAAGCTTTGATATCTAACCTTCAAGAAAAAAAGGCCATCAATTTTTAATACAACTAATAGAGGCAGTTTCAGCCACAGGAAGAGAAAACAACAGGTGATACCGTCATTTAATTAAGGAAAGGGCTTCAGACCAGAAGGAATGACATAATAATTAAGGGGACATTGGGGAAAATGGATTTTAGGGTGAACAACTGAAGAGGTGCCTCCACTGAGCACAAGGAAACCCAAAATTACTTGCCCTGCTCACTGCCCAACAGCAGCCTATGTGCTGCAAGCTGTCAGCCTTCCTGCCTCCCCTAGCTACATAGCAGAGGCAAAAAGAGGAGAACAAGTTGTCTTTAATCATTCAATCAACAGAGTCAACAAGCCCAAAAATGGGCAGGCTGCAAGGAACCATATCCATCCATCATAATATAGGAGACACAGATCAGTGAGAAGGGGGCAGGCAAGCCATCCATTAAAACTGAGTTTCCTGCTGTCAGATATGCCGTAAAATTCAAACTTACTTTTCCGCTCCCCAATCCATCAATGCCTTCCTAACAATGTTTCACCTTTATCAAATGTATTTTAAAAGCCAATACGGACAATTATGTGTCTAAGTGGGAAATTAGAAGCTGTTCATCCAGCTTGCACTGAGCATTGCCAGAACCCCGCAACAGGCAGTATTTTTTCCAACATGTGGAGAAATGTGCATGTCCACTCCCCACTAGTCCTATTCAGAAACAAGGTCCAGTCATACTCAGGCCCCTGGCTGCAACACTTTCATCAGTACATTGATGATTTCAATGGCGTAAGCTTCCTACGCTCGCCCAGATTGGAAAACTTCATCAGCTTTACTTCCAATTTCCACTTGTCTCTCACCTTCATGCTGTCCATCTCACCACCAACTCAATTTCTGGGCACAGGTTGTCCATTACTATCCACTACAAACCTACTGACTTCTAAAACTGCCTTGACTTTCTCACACCCTGCTTCCTATAAAGAAGTCCATTCCATTTTCCCCAGTTTCTCTGTCTCTGTCACATCTATTCTGATGATGCTTATCTTCCCCACAATGCCTTGGGCACGTTTCTTGTCCTCAACCAAGGCCCCCCATCGTGGTTGACAGCTCCCTCAGCAGTGTCAAAACCATTTCCCGGACTTCTGTTCTCATTCGCAGAACAGCAGGCTTCCCCTTGTCCTCACCAATCTCTACACCCAGAAGATCATTATCCACCATTTCCACTACCTCCACAGGATACGGCCCACCAAGCACAACTTCCCCTCCCCTCCAGGTGTCAGCATTTCACATGGACGTCCCTTCATGAACCAAGCAATTGGTTCGAATGACGTTTTAAAATTTTGCTAATCACACACTGACAAATCACATATGTTTAGTGTGAATAAGACAACCTGCATCTTGGGAAAAACATTAAACTGAGGTGCACGTACTGGTCTTAAAAAGCAGCAAGACCTTCACTAAGTAAAGGATATTGTATACTTATGCTAAAACGTAACTTGAAACGAGCTTACACATTTTCACAAAATGAAAAGTAAAACACATTTCCAATTTATTTTCACCTAGTGCTCCAAATATACAAAGGATTTTTTAAAAATTTATGTATTCCAACTACAAGCTCCACTGGTTATAAGCAATTTGTTTTTTGAAAAACATCCTTTGGTTTTCCTTACCTTGGACGCGATCATATAAGGTGGGATTATTTCTACATTCAATTCTTGAAATAGTTCCCTGCACTGCATGGAGATGAAGTCTCCTGCAAGTGGTGACTTAACAATGCCTGAATGTCAGAGGATAAAATACTTTGATTACACATAAAGAAGGAAGTCAACATTTGTTTTCCGAACAATAGCATGCACATAAAAAAAAACTTCATGCATGCATTTAAAAACAATATATGCTTTAAGGTTTCAGATAAAAGCAGAAAGGGAAACAAAACCAAAAACTGAGCAGATAAAATTGTATAAAAGGAATAAGTATTCTGATCCGATGGCTCAGGAGAGAACACGCAACAGAACATGTGGGAGCAAAAGAGAATACAACACAGAAGAGCATTTTAAAAGCTATTTTTAAGTCTGCTTCTTGTTTTGAAGTATCTCACAATAAATCAATTAACAACCATTCAGCTGCATTTCAATATCAGGGTATACATTTCTTCTTACTTTGTTGAAGAACATATCCATCATGTACCGGAATAGCTGTGGTGTGTGTGGCTCCACTATCTAACACTAAACCTGTAGAGCGGCCATTTGCAAATCTGACATAAAAAGTGAAGGGAAACGACATAACTGATGTAATCAGGTAATCCTACATAGCAAACTTAAACTAGCTTGTATTTTCATTAAACATCTAAACTGTATTTTCAACAAAAGAAAGAGTAGGCATTCTCATGCTTCAGTGCACCCCATGGTGTGATACTGAAACATTTAAATCCAGTCTAGCTCCATATTTGATCACTGATCTGGTGTAAACCAACTAATCTCAACAAAAACAATTGCCACATTCCACAATTGGTTTTGGTCTCTTGACATTAATTTGAGGTGGGAGGAGTATAAGGAATGTTCACCATTGATCAGGCTAAACTTCAATATGCTACTCTTTCAAAAAAAAAAAGCAATTTGACTGATGTTCAATGAAATACAGGCATTTCAATGAGACACCAGGTGTCAGTCACTTTTGCAAAATAGTACTCCAACATAAGATATTTGAGGACAACACCATTTTGAATATAAAGTAAACGCTACTAATTCCAAGATAACACACCAACTTCCTACAGATCCTTCCATTTGAAAGGATGTTAAGTAGGGAACAAAATCTGTTCATCTATAAAACAGCTTATTATCTACAGTTAGCCCTCATTATTCATTGATTTTCTGCCCACAGATCCATGTACTTGCAAGATTGGCCCCAGGCCCCCTTCTTTATCTTCCCTATTGTCTTTGGTAAATGGAATATGGTATCAAGGTCCTTCGTGGCACAAAGGATAAGTATGGAGCAGTGATATCCATGTCTTTATTATCCATGGGAAATCGGTGCCTCTATCCTAGTTATCTGTGAGGAATAGTTTTTTTTTAAAAATTCATACAAGCATTTTCATTATCCTGGGTAGTCATCATTTTAAGGTTTAATTTTGAGACATTTGCTTTCTCCAGGACTGTAAGACGTTACAGATTTTGCTTCAAAATTAATTTAGTTGCTCCCCTTTCAGGTCTAGCAAAAAAAAAAAAAAAAAAAAAATGGTATCAGGAATTAAAGACTAGCCACATGGTGACCACTAGCCACTGTCAAGTCATAAAAACCCATCTGGTTCAATAACACAGTTGGGAGGGAGGTGCTTCAAGAGTCCTCAACGTTAATTCCAGGTACCATGAAATCTCATGGCATCATGTCAAAGACAAGGAAAGGAAGCCTCTTACTGATTACCACCTTTAGTTGATGAATCATTACTTCTCCACGTTGAATGCACTTGGAGGAAGTACTGAGTTTGCCTAGGGCACAGAATGCAGGCCAGGTGGGGAACTTCAATGTCCATCACCAAGACTAACTTGGCAGCACCCCTGCTACCAGGATTCAGCCAGCTTAATTAGTAAAGAACACAGCTGCAAGATTGGGTCTGTGGTATGTGGTTAGGAAACAAGAGAGAAATCTGCTTGACTTTGTCCTCACTATGTCTACCTATCAGAGGCACCTGTCCATATCAGTAATCAGGAGAAGTGAACATGTAGAACTTCTCCACAAGTACTCTCTTTGCATGGAGGACAGCCTCTAGCATGTTGTGTGTCACTACCACTGTGGTGAATAGGATATATTTTGAACAGATCCAGCCTCTTAAAACCGAGCATCCATGAGGTGCTGCAAGCAACAGCTGAACTGCATTCAACCACAATCTATAACCTCGTGGTACGGCAAAAATCCCATGTGACTTTTAACATCAATTTAAGAGATCAGCCTTGGTTTAATGAAGTGTGCAGGAAGGCATTCCAGGCAGAGCACCAGACATCAATCGAAATAAGCCATGAACCAATGAAGCTATAATACCCAAAGCTCTGTAGTCCTGCTACATCCAGTTGTGAAAGGTGGTTGACAATTGTACAGCTCGCTGGAAGAGGAGGCAGTCCCACAAGTACCTTCAACAAGGTGGGAGCTCAGCACATCAGTGCAAAAGACAAAGCTGAAGTATTTGTACCAATCATCTTCAGCCAGAAGTGTCGAGTTGATGATCCATCTCTACCTCTTTCCAGTGCCTCATTGAAGACATCATCCCTCCTTACTGCAGTAACTAATTCCTTAATAATACAACACTAGCTCTTCTCTTATACCCTCACTTGTCCTCCCTGAAGATCCTATACCCAGGAATGTGTAGTTGTCAGTTCTGGTCCTCTGTCAACCATATCTCTGTAGTAGCAACAACTTTGTAATTCCACGTGTCAATCCATGCTCTTAACTCACCTGTCTCACTTTTCACACAATTATGGATTAATAAGCATCATAAATCCAGACTGTAATTATAACACAGTTGGTTCACTTAGAGAAGTTTCCCTAGCAGACAGGTATTGGTCTTGGCATTCTAACAAAATGCTCTAACTCTGCATACATAGGGGGTGCTCCCTCTAGTGATAGTGATGACCTTACATGCAGACTAAGGTGTGATATTTGACAGGGTTGTGTTTTTTTTAAAAAATGACTGAAAACAACTTTCTCTGCATTACATAAACTAACATGTTTTCTTTTAAAAACAGTTTTAACCAACAGTGCAGAAATCCAAGCAGGAGGAGCAAAGCAATCAATTTCAGTACCACATATACATTTGAAAAATTGATTCAGTAAAGGATACGCTGTGAGCACAGCTGTTTTACACAGGAAAAAAGCTGGGATATTATAATGTTCAAACATCAACTCGGTGAGCCGCTCCCTCTTTGCCCTTGTATTCCACTGTGAATGCAAAAGAAAAATGTCAAGTAATTGTTGGTTAAAATATATACACTACAAACAATGCACAGAAAAAGTGGATAAAGTGCAAAATTTTACAAAATAAATAATTTGTCCAAATATGTCAATTTTGTAAACTTGTGCAGCAAAAACATCTAAATTTTACAAACCCAGTTTCAGATTAATTTTTGGAGTGAAGATCATTAATTCCCCTATTTGCATTCACCTAGTGGACAAAGTTATTAAATGGTGAGGTACTAAAGAAATATACACAGAGGCAACTAATTGTTTTAAACAAACAAAATTACAGTACTTTTTCTCTGTCAGGTATCAAGTCTCTGAGGACAGTATGCAGGACCTCAACTTCAGCCAATTGCTCAGAGGTACATGACCACACAATCAGTAATCCATCATTCTCCTTTTCCTCCCCAAGTGTAAACTTTGCTTTAGTCTTACACACTTGAATTCAAGATGCAAAATGCAAAAATCATTTCCATCCTACCATAGCATATTACAGTAACAAAATACAAAATCACACTGCTTTCAGTGATATGTGTATCCAGAAACATTTCAAATTAATTTCAAATGCAGGATATTATGCTACACAAATAAAAAACAGAAATAAAAACATTTTGTATGACAATCAAAAACTTACTGGGGCTTCTGACATCAAAACAGGATGTAGACTAGCTTCAGATTTTATGTGATTCTTATATGTGTGATCGAGAATTGCTTGAAAACTGTCCCAGTCTTCAACTGTAAATACAATAGAAAGTGAGGAATGTTAACAAACAAGCAGGCTTTCAGAAGAAGGGTCCAGACCCGAAACGTCAGCTTTCCTGCTCCTCTGATACTGCTTGGCCTGCTGTGTTCATCCAGCTCTACGCCTTATCACCTCAGGCTTTCAGATGTATAACCTTTTAAAAAAAAAAATCTAATCTTCAATCTCACAGTTGCAAGCTAAAAACGTTATGAGGTAGACAGATTCATAGATCAGACTATTAATATTTCACATTTAACATGTGTTATAAAAAAAAATCAACAAGAATGCTTGAAATTTAAAGACTGATGAATTCTGATGAGTAGGCATCTAGTATAGGAGTTGGGAGGTCATGTTGTGGCTGTACACGACATTGGTTAGGCCACTTTTGGAATACTGCGTTCAATTCTGGTCTCCCTGCTAAAGGAAGGATTTTAAACTTGACATAGGTTTAAGGTGAGAGGGAAGAGATTTAAAAGGGACCTAAGGGGCAACATTTTCCTTTGAGGGTGGTCTGTGTATGGAACATTTTGCCAGAGGAAGTGGTGGAAGCTGGTACAATTACAATGTTTAAAAGGCAGCTGGATGGATATGTGAACAGGAAGCGTTGAGAGGGGTATGGGCCAAATGCTGGCAAATGGGACTAGATTAATTTAGGACATCTGGTCAGCATGGATGAGTTGGACCAAAGGGTTTGTTTCTGTGCTGTGCTTCTCTATAACTGTACTAGACTACCCAGGAAGAAAATTTCGTACAAAGCTATACACCTGAGCGCTAGATATAGTTTCAGTAGCCACGGAATGGTGGAGAATGTAAATCAGGTTTTATCCAAAGTAACATTATTTTATTTGGGAGAAATAGTGAGTCTCATTCATATCTGTTAATGTAAATTTGCAATTTGTTGCCATGGTGGGGGAGGGGAGTGGTTTGCCTGACATAGATATTTCAATGCGCTTTCAAGCCTACTAAGCAATTTTAGAGCATGGTACTGCTAAATTCTTAGCAAAGCAGCAAATAATTTACACATATTAAGCTTTCACAAACACCAAATTTTGAACTATTTATTAAGGAATAAATTTTGACCGGGGCACAATGCATGTCTCCCTTGCTCTTTGAAGTAATGCCATGGAATCTTTTATTTCCACCTGAGGGAGGAGACGGAACTTCAGTTTAAGTCTCTTTGAAAGATGGCTTCTCCAACATTAGTGCAGTACCTCAGTACTACAGCAAAGTGTCAGTCTAGATTATATGTTCAAGGCTCTGAATTGAAACCACAGCCTTTGACTGGAACTCGAGAGTTTAACGAACTGAGCCAACACTGAAGTTAAGAAAGATGAAGAGGAAAAGCAATACGCAAAAAGCTAGAGGGAAAGGTGGAGACTGTAGTGGTTTAGCAAGGGAGGGAGTGGTCACACAAAAGGTAACATTTGTGACAGGGTGAAAGGCAGGAAAGGTCAAATGACAAAAGCTGTACAGCAAAAGACAACAAGAATAGACAGGTATGTTACAGAGAGGAGTCTGAAACCTCTCTGATAATTAAAACTGAAACACCAGAGAAGCTCGCCTCACATTGTAATCTGTTAAGGGAAATGTGAAAAGTGGTATACCTGCCTCTCACCTCCTAATCTGTTATAAAGGAGAAGTAAATAAAATGAACTCCTGACTGTCGCTCTATAAATCAGCAAGTAACAATTTATTTATCTAACAGTTAACGAATTAACAGAACAAACCAAATAATTCCCCCTTATCTAGTAACATTCACGAATAAAACAAAATTCGAATGGTATGTTGTTCCAATAGATACAAGTATTACTTATATAAAAAATATTAAAGCTTAATCTCTCGAAATTACAGCCAGGATAAGACCTCCGGAATGTTCTTTGCCTTCTCGCTTTCCTCCAGTCAGGAATGCCTTCCCTCATCGAACTGTTGTGATGAGTATTAGCTGAGAGTGCCATAGTGCCTTTAGTTAGATGATGCTTACTCTGAAATCTTAGAGATTTCTGCGAGAGCCAGTGATTTTTTCCTTCTTTACAGTTGATTGCTGTTGAGAGCTGTTCTCTTAACAGATGGCAGTTTGCTCTCACCCTGATTTTCAATGCTCTCTTCTTTTATACCCTTGATGACCTATTAATTTCTTATAATAGGACTGGTCCAAGGCTGTCAAAACCATTAGATCTAACTTTAATTGGGCTTTGGTATCTAGGGCTTGATTTAAATTAATTGGCTAAATTTAAAACCTGTTGCCTTGGTAAAAATGCTGCTTTGCCTGCAAATATACCCTTTTGATACAAATGTTTCAATTCAAGAACTCTCCATACAGCTGCTGCTGCTGCTGCTTGCAGGCTTGGAGACCTAACAAAAAACCTAGTTAAAAAAACACTTTTTTTGAAAAGGGATCACGTACTCTCCCCCCTTATTTTATACACAAATATTCTAACATCCTATCTTCCAATCCACAAATACTGTATCCAATTTTGCAACAGGTACAAGTAAGAGAAACAGAAAGGATATCGCTAAAGGCCAATATGAACAGCACAGCAACAAATTGCTGTCGTCCAAACACAGAAAGAAAAATGTCAAGCCAGTACAGGAAAAGCAAACAAAATTGAGGTGGAAGTTGCAGTGCAACAGAGTTGAACTCAATGTTGAGTTCACATGGAGCAATGAAATTTTTTTTTTAAAATCACACTGAAATGGCTGAAAGATATCCTTGACGGAGCCATGTACTGTAGACGAGGCCAGCGAAACAGACTTGGGCAAGGTTTCAACTAAATACCAACTTGATTTGAAGTTACTTTTTGTTGGTCACTGCAGACTTATTGTCAGTGACAGAATTTAGCACAGGACTATGCAAGAATTATTAATCCAGAAGGTAATGGAAACCTAGAGGATAGTGGACCAAGCAATAGCAAAAATAAAGTGAGCAAGTGGAAGTTATCAGCATAACAAACAACAGGCAGTACGAGTTTTGCACTTTAGCTTCACATGAAGACTTATGCTATAAAATAGAAGATCCTTGTGCTGAACTTTATCTGCTTAATGGCAAAAAAAAAAATTGAACCCTTCTACAGATCATATGCTTCACCAAATAAATGCCATATCAAAATTTTGGTGAGAAATCTCTACAGAATCATTTTCCATGATATTTGTTTAGTCAATATACTACATAATGTAAAATCATACATGTATTAATAATCTGCAACAGGCAATGGATTTTTTGAGATTCATTGTGCATGTAATATACACATTTGTTCATTAATATGGGCGTGATTACATTTGACTCAACCTACAGAATCAGATTTAGAGTTCAAAGTTTAATATTTAAAAACGAGTTCAAAAATCACTAACCTCAAGAGTCTTAACGTTACGTAAATAATTGTCATTAACTTACTATACATATAGTGATTGATGGGAACAAATTGCAATAGATCCCTTTAGACACCAGTATAAAAGTAGCAATCAACCCCAAGCTGCAGTGTATTAGATGAACTCGGTCATGATGATAGCACGGCCTTACTAACCTCATTTGGCACAGCCGGTTGAATGAAATCAACCAGGCATTTTGCTTATCTGCAATTTTCATGGGAGAATTAGCGTATGGACATGGTGACGGGCGAACTGGACTTGGTACAAATCTTACCTCTCCCAAGCTTGATTCAACAGCTTGCATGCACTCGCTCCTATGGTTTAGGCATCAATATGGACTAACATAATAAAGAAATCTTATCAGCGAGATTGATCACAGAAACTGTCAGGATAGAGAAAACTGGCAAGGAGAAAACAGTAATTAAATAGCTAACGTACTCATTCCATTTTTCAAAGGAGAGATAACTTCCATATTTTCCCTTGGAACACGCAAAGAGTTTGTGTCAATGAAATAAGTTGTGCCACTTGACTTTCCTTTGTCTCCTTCTATTTCCATAGGCGCGCTTCCATCATCCCTCTCCAAGAGGATGCCAATTGCCGTTGGAAAGTCTGCCTTTAAAAAAGTTAGATTACTGAGTTCAAAATATATTTTCAGCTAGAGTAGTTTATTTAATATTAGAAATAAAATATACATAAAGTACTATTTATAAGTATTTGTTTACTATAGATAAACAACTTCACATTGAATGTTCATTTAAAAGCTACATAAAAAACTTCTTAGAACAGTGTATCATTTAATATCAGAATAATCAAAATACACGCAAGGATATGAATCCCTACTGAATCCTGCGAGCACCCCAGAACTGTTGCCATCACCTTTTAAAGATGCATACAATCAGTACCACTGTTTGTAATAAAGAAAACTGAGGAAACACTTTTTACAAATCAAAAGCTGGTTTTTCTGATGGCTCAGCAAGTTTATCTAGTGGAATGAAACACTCAGAAGATAATTAATTCAGTCTCCAGCCTTCAGATTTGGGCTGGTGTCTGCTTATTTATAAAAGGGGAAAAAAATTAAAAGTCTGTCAATCTTGCTCCCATAAACTAGCTAGTGATTCTTGCTGGTTAATTTACCGGGAATAATGTTGTCAAATTAGAGACGAGGAAAAAGCTATACTGTCCTACAGCAGCAATTATGTTGTAGTGGCTCGAGGGTCAAAGTATCAAGACTGCTTTTCCCCATAAGTGGCGATATAACCATGAAGGCCGGAGGAAACGTGAATGACAAGCGGCCAGGCCATGACCAGTGAGTTCTACATCAGTAATTAAAACTTGGATGCAAGATACAGCTATTGATATAATTGTAAACTCCTCATTGAGCAAGGAAAGGGCCAGAAAGGCAGCAACTTCAGAGGTGAAACAAGAGTAGAGACTGGAGGAACTGATACAGTATGTTGACAAAATAATCATCAGCTGCTGCTAGGTACAGACGATGCAAAGCCGAGGGTATCTTGCGCTTGGGGTGGATTATTAAACATAGGTTATTTACAGGAAAGGGTGCTGCCCATATTGGAAAACTAGAAGAACACGAGAATCCATTGAGATAACAAAAGGGTATAAAACTTGTAAATGAAATACAAAAACTCCAGACAATGCCACAAGGTCTATGACAATGTAAGAGTGTGAGCACATGATCTAAATAAACTGTTAATCATTGGCTTTTTTGGATGCCATTCAATTAAAACTGGCAGAAAACATGCTTTAGGCTCTGTTTTATAGACATCAGCTATTCTTCCCTCAAAACAATTTAAGTAAAATCCCTGAAATCTCAATTGCTCGCATGGACGTGATAGTGTCAAATTACCTTTGGACAATCTTCTCCAGCATAGCCAGCCCTGACTGTGTATGACCCAATGTCAAACACAAGGGCACCGACTTCATCTGTGAGAAATTAAAGTGACATGAGAAAAAAAGTTTACTTAACAACAACAACAACAACAACATTTGAAGAAAGACATGCAGAAGAAACGCTTACTGCAGAAAAAGAATATTTTCAATGTATCTGGAATAACTGATTTATTATTGTTTGTGTTTTTCAACTTTTACATAAAACATCTACCACCAAATTCCTCTACGTGCAATACAAATTACACATTCACCTGCCACAATGAAACATTAATGTAATCTTTAAGTGTTTCACTGCCAATAGAAACAAAATTGAGAGAAATTTGATTTCCCAGTGAGCAACATTAGAGGAATTGCACGAGATTTCAAGGCAAGACTCTTGGTGCAACACAAAAAAAAGTTAAATATTTCAGTAAGCAACTTATACTCTGAAAGACTAAAAAAATTTCCTTGTTAGTGCTTTAATGACCAAAAGTCTAGCTCCCTAGTTATGCTTTTTTTGCTTTGTCCATTCTATTCGCGTAATATTCTCCTGGGAAAACGCCAAAGCGTTCCTGAGGGCTTGCTTCTCTATTTCTTTTTGTCTCCGGTAACTAATTCTTGAATGTTTTGTTTACAGTGCAAATTTTCTTGAAAATTGCTAACTCCTGTTAAAGTTAGACAAATATTCCAGGCTCATTTAACTCTTCTGGAACTCTGTCTCTTTAAGCAGAAGATTTGGCACATGAAGGATAGTAAAATGTAGGGTATGCAGGGTAGATTGATCGTAGTAGGATAGTAGGTAAGCACAAAATCATGGGCTGAAGGGCATGTACTTTGCTGTACTGTTCTATGTTCTACGTTTTATTAGCATTCCCTAGTGATAAGCCATGGGTTTGCTATCTCCATCACTTGGCTCACTCTCTTGGATTCCAGGAAACAGACGTTATCTGCAAGATTCAGCAATATTATAAGAGAACACTCTCAACCAATCCTACAACAGTTTCCGGTGGGCTTATCTCCTCTCAAAGCCCATCTCCACAGCATTGTGAATCATATGGGTCTTGTGTTGAGGCAGAAACTTTAACTAGTTATCCTTTAAGTCCCCAATTGAAACTAAATAGACAGTTTAAAAATACAACTATTTACAAAACTTGACATTCCCGAAACCTTCCTATGACTTGAGATTAACAGTTGATCCACCATTAGACAAACACTTTGATCAGTGATCATTCTTCATCTCCAGCAAAACAACCTTGGTCTGATGTTACTTCCAAACAGTTCACTCTTACCATCAACAGAATTCAGAACCGGTCATATGACTGCCTTCATTCTTCCATTTTACTTATTTCATGACTAAATGCTTACATTATAAGCTAGAATATGGTTGCTGGAATGTGCCAAATATGAGAACAGTAATGTTCAATGGAATAGGAGATTCCGATTCTGCTCAGTTCTTGCTTTGAACCACACTTAGTAGAGGTTCTGGGAGAATAAAGGAATCAGGATGAATCTGTGATTTCTTTTGAACGGTAACTCACTCTTTCTAGTACTGTAAACAGGAGTCTGGAAGCAAAGTGCCAACAAACTTGGAAACAGAGCCATCAGATTCAACCAGGCTGAACTTGAAAGAAGTACCAACTTTTTCAAAATACATTAAGAATAAATACAATTCTATAGAATCATAGAACATTTACACCGCATAAAGAGGCCACTTGGTCCATCATGTCTGTGCCAGCCAAAGACAAGGCACCCAGTCAAATCCTCCAGCATTTGGTCTGTAGGTGTGCAGGTCTGCAAGTTAAGGTACTTGAAATGCACATGCAGGCACCATTTAAAAGAGCTGAGGATTTTGCTTTTCTACCCCTTCAGGCAGCGAGTTCCAGATTTCCACCTTCCGGATGAAAAAAAAAAATTTTAAACACCTCTCTTCTAACCTACAATCACTGAATCACTGTCCTCCCTACTAATAGAAACAGGCCTTTCCCACTGACTAACCCAAACCTTCCAGCAGCTTCTGTTGTATCAAAGAGAAAAACCCCAGCTTATTGATTCAATCTCCCCTCTGGAAAAGTTACTGGAAAAGTAACATTTTTCCAGACCTAGCAACATTGTTGTAAATTTCCTCTGTAGCCTTTAGACTAATTATATCCTTGCTGCAATACATTGACCAGAACCACACATTACTTAAGAGATAGTAGGAACTGCAGATGCTGGAGAATCTGAGATAACAAAGTGTAGAGCTGGATGAACACAGCAGGCCAAGCAGCATCAGAGGAGCAGGAAAGCTGACGTTCCGGGCCTAGACCCGGTCTGCTGTGTTCATCCAACTCTACACCTTGTTATTGCATATTACTTAAGTTGTGCCCTAACCAACTTTTTGTACAGTTCCATCATAACCTCCCTGGCTCTTATATTCTTATCTCTGGCTAATACAGACAAGGATTTCACATGGCTTATTTACCACTTGATCAACCTGTCCTGCATTTTCAGACATACATGAACATATACTCTAAAGTCCTTCACTTCCCCTGCACTTCTCAACATTCGCCCAATGGCTATTCCTTTGCCTTGCTTGATGTCCTAAAAATGTATCATCTCAGACTTCTCTAGGTTGAATTCTATTTGCTACTTTTCTGCACAACTGGGTTAAAAGGCAATGGGGTCCACTGACGTCTTTCTGCAGTCTAGGTATTCTCCTTGTGATCAACCACAATTGTTGTCTTGTCACAAATTTTTGATCATGTCTCCTACATTTACATCCAAATCATTTAAATACACATACCTCAAAAATCAGGGGCATCATACTGAGCCCTGGAGAATGCCTATAATCATCTTCCAGTTGCACAATTACCTGTCAACAATTATCCTTCATTTCCTGCCAGTCAGCAAATTTTGCATCCACTTGGTAACATTCCACTAGATGCCACTGGCATTTATTTTGTTTATTCAACCTACCATTTGAGATGTTGCCAAAAGGCTTGCTAAAATCCTTGTAGGCCACATCAACTGCACTATCTTCTTGAATCCTTCTTATTAGTTAAAAACAGCCAAATTCAAACATGTTTATGATGCTTTTTGTTTCTCTTCTGACTGGAATGCTATGACACAGAATTGAAAAACACAAATTGGCATCTGTGATTCTCTGAAGAATGAGATGCAGCTGAAAAAGCGGTTTCCAGATACAGAGATAGATGAAATAACAATTCTTGGAACGGTCTTTCACGCTCTCCACTTGTTTAAAAAGCCACAATAGAAACAAACTGAATGGAACATTACCTGCTCATTTTTATGGCAAGAAATATTATGACTGAGAAATCAATTAAAATGCATTAATACAGTAAAAAAGAACTTCTCAATCAAAAGAAAGAAATTCATCGACTATGATAATGGGGCAGGTCAGTGGTTAGCACTGCTGCCTCACAGTGCCAGGGACCCAGCTTCAATTCCAGCCTTAGACGACCATCTGTGTGGAGCCTGCATACTCTCCCAGTGTCTGCAAGGGTTTCCTTCAGGTACTCTCGTTTCCTCCCACAGTCCAAGCACGTGAATATTAGGTGGATTGGCCATGTTACATCATCTATAGTGTCCAGGGATGTGCAGGCTAACTGAATTAGCCATGGGAAATGCAGGATTACAGGGATAGGGGGTGGGGGTGCTCTTCAGACGTCAGGGTGAACTCGACGGGCCAAATAGCCTGCTTCCACACTGCAGGGATTCTATGATTCCATGAATGGAGTACATTGAGCACTAGCTTTAATCAAACAATTCTTGCGATGATGGGATAGAGTTTGAGCCTGTGTTCCCTGGAATTTAGAGGAATAAGGCGCAATTTCTTGAAACTTATACAATTCATACCGACAAGAACAGAGTAGAGGTTTGCCCTGGCTGTGGGGTCTAGAACTGGAAGACACTGTCTCACAAAAGGCAAGCTATTTAAGACTGAGACAAGGAGAAATATCTTTGTTCAGAGGGTAGCAAATCTTTGGAAATCTCTCTCCTAAAGGGCTGTGGAAGCCTAGTCATTGATTAATTCAAGAGAAAGACTGATAGATTTCAAATTGCTAATGATATCAAGAAATGTAGGGACAGCACAGCAACATGGCATTGAGATAAGATGATCAGCACAATCTAGAATGTCACAGCAAGCCCAAGGGTCTCAAAGACCCACTTCTATTTTCAGATGAGACAAAATCTCAGATAGATCTTTCTAAGCTGGCACAACTACACTATGCACGACCCAGGTAGAATCAATGATTGTGCAACTTGTTATGTTTATATACTCTATAAAATGTATTTTTCTAATCGCAATTTAAATCCAAGATACGACACGCACAACAAGAACTCAATTTTAATTTGTCAAGACAATTCCAACTTTAAACATTTGCCATTGCGATCGTGTTCGTCATATCTTCCAACCTTAATCCTAAACCTTCAGCTCAGAAATACAGAAAAAGCTAGAAATACTAGGGTCAGACAGAGTTTCCCGTCTGCAACCTAAAATCAAAAGTTTTGCTTCTGGGCCTGTTTACATGGAAGTAATGAGAAGTTTTTAAGACAAAGCAATGTGAGTGAGAGATGAATGAAGCAGTGACTAAAGGGGAGACAGTCCATGAGATGAGCTAGCAAGAAGTGCAGATGTTGCAGTCACAAATGACACGCCTGGAAATCTCTGTCTTGGAGCCTAACTGCCTCTAACCTCACGCTGCCCTTCCCGCTCCCACATGCGCCACTACCCCTCAGGCCAGGGATACTGCACTGTACGCAGGGCCCCGCTGCTGCTCACTCACCTCCGCCGTACACCCCGCCGCTCATGTCTGCTCCAGGCCGCTCAGAGACCGTCGCTGCTGCTCCTGATTATGATTATGATCCACGAAGGCCGCTGCCCTCCCAGTGCCGGCTCCAGACCGAAAACCCGCTCCCGGCCAACAAAGAGCAACTAATGGCCGACTCCAACCAATCCAGAGCCAGACCGGGCGGGGACACACGTCGCTAACCGTCATCGCAACCAATAGAAATAGATATCCCGCCCACATCCTACGTCAATCAAGTATCAATAACCAATAGGCTGGGGCGGCTTGGAAGGACAATAGAGTGGTTTTCAGATAGAAATCTGTTCAAATTTGGTTAGAGAGGGAGAAAAATATACACGAAAGTTCCGGGTGTGAATGTTGAGGTCGGTTCTACTAAGAAGTCAACTAAAATTGAATCTTACTTGCAGAAAGAAATAGAACTGCAAATGTTGAAGATCTGAAACAATCACAGAAATTGCTGGAGAAACTGAACAAGTCTGGCAGCATGTGTGGAGAGACAGCAGAATTAACATTTCAAGTCCAGTGACCCTTCTTCAGATAGTTTAACTTTATTTGCTGACCACTCACTCCATAATCCTTGGAGTTCATCATCTAACAATTAATTAAAATAAGTATCAATTTCATCTTTGTAAGCTCCAAGTGTCTCAACATCCATTGCCTTTTGGTGACAAATCCAAATATCTTGTGAAAAAATACTTTTTATCATCCCTTGAAATTTGGGACAAACGTTTAGATGATATTTTCACTTTCCCAGCTGACAGAATAATTGTTTCAATCTATCCCATCAAATTCAATGTTTTAATCACCTCAAACAGTTCACACCTCGATTTTCTGCTCTGTGAAGACAAATTTATGGAATGTCTCCTAATAATTTAGCACTGTCTGCCAAGATATCATTCTCATGAATCTGTGCCACATTACTTTCAAGGTCAATATTTCCTTCCTGAGCAATGCCCAAAACTAAGTGCGGTATCCTAGACAGGGTTCGAAGATCTATATAACTGAATTATTACCTCCTCTTTGTATTTAGAGCCCCCTTCAGTAAAAGGCTAATATTCTATTAGAGAGAGTGGGAACTGCCGATGTTGGAGAATCTGAGATAACAAGGTGTAGAGCTGGATGAACACAGCAGGCCAAGCAGCATCAGAGGAGCAGGAAAGCTGACATTTCGGGTCTGGACCCTTTTCTGAAGAATGGCAGTTTCAGCATCGGCAGTTCCTACTATCCTATGTTTTTTTCATATTTCACCTTGTGTGTGGTGGAATTAAACAATAGCAGATTCATACACAAACCGTTGTGTTGCATTATTTCCAGACCAGACAGGCATGTGCCCTTAAAATAGTTACATGACAACATGACATATAATATTTTGGTATAAAGGTAACCATCTTGATTTTTAGTCACTCTCACTGTGAAATGGAGTTGGTGTGGATGATTGATTATGTATGCATAAAGTATAATAATATCAATAAGGGCACAACTCCAAATATGTGTGAGATAGTAGGAATTGCCAATGCTGGAGAATCTGAAGATAGGCCCATTTCTGAAGAAGGGTCCAGACCCGAAACATCAGCTTTCCTGCTCCTCTGATGCTGCTTGGACTACTGTGTTCATCCAGCTCTACACCTTTTTATCTCCAAATATGTGTGTAAGTCTTTGACATTGCAGCCACCTATATAGTTTGTATTTAAAGTGAACTTCAAGACATCTGTTTCAAGAAGAATACGTATTTCTGTGGAATACGGTTATGCAGACTAACACATAAAAAACCATAATCAAATCACAGTGCAGTAGTGAGAACGGTATGCTGGATGTACATGTGCACAGCATGATAGTATAATTACTGTGTTATTGGAGTAAGATGAAATTTGAACTACACTTCAACACAGAAATTGTGCATTCATAGCGACAAAAAAAATCCAAATAATTGTTCAAGTTTATCCTTCTCAATAGTAAAATGTCCATGAACACAATTGATGCTTGTCCCTTTTAACAGTAGATTAAAGTTCTTGAGTAGATTTGTAGCTCGATGCTGTGGTTGGTTCGCTCGCTGAGCTGGTTCGTTAGTTCATTGACATTTCATTACCCTGTAGGGTAACATCATCAGTGCAGCCTCCAGTGAAGGGCTGTTGTGTTTTCCCACCTGTTTTTTAAACTCAAGGGTCCTTTGAAATTGGTTACCTCATTTCTGCTTTTTCTTCGCAGTGTTGTATATATAGGGTCTAATTCCATGTATTTATTGATGGCCTTCCTGGTGGAGAACCAAGCCACTAGGAATTCCCATGCTCGTCTCTGTTTGGCCTGTCCTAGGGTCCTGATGTTGTCCCAATCATACTGGTGGTTCTCCTTATCTGTGTGAATGGAGATGGGTGAGTATTGGTCATGTCTCTTTGTTGCTAGTTGATGTTGATGTATCCTTATGGCCAGTTTCCTTCCTGGCTGTCCAATGTAATGTTTGTTGCGGTCTTTGCATGGGATCTTGTAAATCACATTGGTTCTGTCCATGGTGGGTAAGGGGTCTTCGGTTTGAGTTAGCAGTTGGCGTAGGTTTGACGTGGTTTCTGTGCCACTCTGATGCCCAATGATAGTAGGAGTCTTGTGGTCAGTTTAGATATGTTCTTGATGTACGGTAACACAACAAGTGTGTCAGTACTGTACCTTCCTGTTGTTGTTTGTGTGATGGGCATTGACGGATCCAGCTGTTTGGGTATCTGTTGTCCTTAAATACTTGATAGAGGTATTCTTCTTCATTTTGGCGTAGTTCTGGGTAGCTAAATGTGTTGCCGCTTGTTTAAATAGTGTTTTTATGCGACTCTGTTTGGGAGTGTTGGGGTGGTTGCTGTTGTAATTCAGGACTTGATCCATGTGTGCGGCTTTTCAGCGTATCTTTGCCAGAAATTCCCCGTTACAAAGTTCAACACGAAAAGATTTTCCTTCAAAAAGTCTATTTTATTAAGAAAAGTTTGTGGAAGTATATTACAAATCAGTAATGACGCTATATAACTGACAGTACATATTAATTTATTTTAATAGTTTACACAGCATTCTGAAATAGTTCATTGCATTGATAATTACAATTTACTATTTATATTGACATTTCATTTAAATAATTCGCTGTTGAGTAAGCCCCAGGGGTTTTAATCAGGTTCCAAGCACTCAATGTAATATTACATGATAGCGTTACTCATTTGCATTTCCTACTTGGCTTTTGCAGCCTCTGCATTAAGTTTTAGTACATCCCTTAGGAAGTAGTCCTGGACCTTGGAATATGATAGTCTGGAACAAGTAATCATGAACAGTTCCTTTCATTGAAAGACCAACAGGTTTTGGCCAGATCAAAGAGCGTCTTTTACCAAGTTGGTGGTCTTCCAGCAGAAGTTCATGTTAGGGTTAGTGTAAGTCCCTGGGAACAGCACGTACAGATCCCAATGTTACAGAGCTGTTTGGGATGAATCTCAAAAGCCACCAGATCACTTTCCAGGGTTTTTTTTTGCTAAAACATATTCCAGAAAGAGGTGGGAAATGATCTCTGCCTTGAGGACAGCACATCATGGTGCTGAGCCAAACTACACATTGGAGCTTGTCTATCACCTACACGATCCACCCCTTCCTTTTGCTATCTAGTGGGCTTGCAATCAAAGGCAACACTTTACCATGAGTTATAGGTTATAGCAACATCATCCAAATGAATGGAGCATTGTGTGGCAAAATATCATAGAATCCCTATCGATAGAACCAGACCATTCAGCACCTTGAGCCCACATGAACCACCTGAAGAATATCCCACCCAGACTCACTCCCCTACTCTATCATCCTGTATATACCATGCTAATCAAACTATCCTACACATCCCTGGACACTATGGGCAATTTAGCATGGCCGATCCACCTAACCTGCATATCTTTGGACTGTGGGAAGAAACAGGAGCACCTGGGGGAAACCCACTCAGACTTGGGGGAAATGTGCAAACTCCACACAAACAGTTGCCTGGGGCTGGAATCAAAGCCAGATTCCTAACACTGTGAAGCAACAATACTAACCACTGAACTAATATGCCACCCATCTTCATGTCTTCAAATGACAAGAGATAGACAGCACAAGTGAGTGCATACATACAAATATGTTTTGATTCATCTCCGCATAAAAGTGGTCATCAAGATGAGGAAAATGTTGGGTATGTTTCCCCCCACACTGTTTTCTCCAGAATTGTATTTTGTGGCCCTGTGGACAAGTGTGGAAGATAGCTCAGGTGACTTAGGAGTTTTAGACCTGGAATATGGTTCAGAATTATGTCATGCACAACAACTTTGTACCTGATAGCCAGTTTGTTATCCATAGTGGAGAGCGAGCATTGTTCCCACATGCCCAGTTTCTGTTTGATCTTGGCTACATGCCTCCATGCCTCAACACTGCTATACAGTCTGACCTGACAGTGAAGGGGGCAAAAAAATCAAATAGTCCATTTCTCAAAGAATATGTCTGGTTCTTGTGGTAATTTTCTTTTACACCCTAGGCCAGTTCTAACTGGTCATAGATGCTCATCATTACAGGTGCTCTTGAATTATCCCTGAATTGGTCGATTAAAGTCCAGATAGTGGCGTCACTGAACTTGGCAGGCTCTGAAAGCTGAAGTTCTCGGAAACAGGAGCAGGATGCGATTGCAAATAAGTGAGAAAGAGGGTGCCTCAAAGGGACCTCTCACCCACAGTCTCCAACCTCATCGTTCCCCAACCCCGCACCGCACGTTTCTATCTCCTTCCCAAAATCCACAAACCTGACTGCCCTGGTCGACCCATTGTCTCCGCCTGCTCCCGCCCCACCGAACTTATCTCCACTTATCTCGACTCCACCTTCTCCTCCTTGGTCCAGGATCTCCCCACCTATGTCCGTGACACCACCCACGCCCTTCACCTCCTCCAAAACTTCCGATTCCCTGGTCCCCAACACCTCATCTTTACCATGGACGTCCAGTCCCAATACACCTGCATTCCCCATGCAGATGGCCTAAAGGCCCTCTGCTTCTTCCTGTCCCACAGGCCCAACCAGTCCCCCTCCACTGACACCCTCATCCGCTTAGCCGAACTCGTCCTCATCCTTAACAACTTCTTCAATTCCTCCCACTTCCTACAGACAAAGGGGGTGGCCATGGGTACCCACATGGGCCCAAGCTATGCCTGCCTCTTTGTAGGATAAGTGGAACAATCCCTCTTCCGAAGCTACACTTGCCCTATTCCCCACCTCTTCCTCCGTTACATCGATGACTGCATGGGCGCCGCCTCATGCTCCCACAAGGAGCTCGAACAGTTCATCCACTTCACTAACACCTTCCACCCCAACCTTAAGTTCACCTGGACCATCTCCGATACCTCTCGCTCCTTCCTGGACCTCTCTATTTCCATCTCTGGCAACCACTTGGAAACCGATATCCATTTCAAGGCTACTGACTCCCACAGCTACCTAGAGTACACCTCCTCTCACCCACCTTCCTGCAAAAAGGCCATCCCCTATTCCCAACTCCTTCACCTCCGCAGCATCTGTTCCCGAGATGAAGCATTCCACTCCCGGACATCCCAGATGTCCTCGTTTTTCAAGGACCACAACTTCCCCTCCACAGCGGTGGAAAACACCCTTGACCGTGTCTCTCGCATTTCCCACAACTCATCCCTCACACCCCCTCCCCGCGATAACAACCAAAACAGAATTCCCCTCGTCCTCGCGTACCACGCCACCAACCTCCGGATCCAATGCATCATCCTCCGACACTCCTGCCATCTGCAATCCGACCCCATTAACAAAGACAATTTTCCCTCCCCATCCTTATCTGGTTTCCGGAGAAACCACTCCCTCCGTGACTCCCTTGTCAGCTCCACACTCCCCACCAGCCCCACCACCCCCGGCGTTTTTCCATGCGACGGCAGGAAGTGCTACACCTGCCCCTACACCTCCCCCCTCACCCACATCCCAGGCCCTAAGAAGACATTCCATATCAAACAGATGTTCACCCGCACATCTGCTAATGTGGTATACTATCCGCTGTTCCCGTTGTGGCATCCTCTATACGGGGGAAACCAAACGGAGGCTTGGGGACCGCTTTGTGGAACAACTACGATCAGTTTGCAACAAACAACTGCACCTCCCAGTTGTGAACCATTTCAACTCCCCCTCCCCCTCCCACTCCTTGAACGACATCTCCATTCTGGGCCTCCTGCAGTGCCACAACGATTCCACCCGAAGGTTGCAGGAACAGCATCTCATATTTCGCTTGGGAACACTGCAGCCCAAGGGTATCAATGTGGACTTCACAAGCTTCAAAATCTCCCCTCCCCTGACTGCATCCCAAAACCAGCCCAGCTCATCCCCGCCTCCCTAACCTGTCCTCCCACCTATCCACTCCTCCTACCTCAAGCCCCACCCCCATCTCCTTCCTACTAGCCCCATCCTGCCTCCTTGACCTGTCCATCCTCCCTGGACTGACCTATCCCCTCCCTAACTCACCTTTACTGGCTCCAACCCTTGACCTCCTTGACCTGTCTGTTTAGTCTCCACCTGTCTTCTCCTTTATCCATCTTCTTTCCGCCTCCCCTTTCTCCCTATTTATTTCAGAATCCCCTTCCCCTCCCCCATTTCTGAAGAAGGGTCTAGACCCAAAACTTCAGCTTTCCTGCTCCTCTGATGCTGCTTGGCCTGCTGTGTTCATCCAGCTCTACACCTTGTTGCCTCAAATGGAGATGCCCACGATGACTTTTTCAAATTTAAAACAAGAAAGCCCCTCAGCAGCCAGGTTACCGATGTCAGGAAGGAGCCTTTGTACATAAGGACAGTGGTTGCTGGGATGTGCTCTAAACCTGCCTGGAGAGCTGCTTCTCTGTCCCACCTCCAACTCCCAATCTATTGCTGGGAGGCTTGCTTCAAGTAGCAAAACTGTCCACTGCCATCATTTTTTATTAGGCATTAACAAACCTTTAATTACTTCAGTTAATTACCCACCACTAGTGACAAGTTGGTGTCAGGGAATTGGCACACCAGCCAGCAATGAACTATTTGGTACACACCTGACTTGTTTTCCTCTAAGTAATTTTCCCATTATGTTATGGAGTGCAAAAACTCTATTTGAGAAAAGAAAGTTGTCATGGAGTTTTTAGTTCACCAGATGGCATGAGAGTCAGAATTTTTTACCTCAGCTCAGCTCCTTCCTCTTCGTCTGAACAATGGTAATTTTACTCTCCAAAAATTGTGGGTTGCAGTCCCATGGAACGTAAAACTTAAAAAAAATCTCAAACCTAATGCTAACTTGGATTCATTCAATCCACAGTTCTGGGATTAAGAAAGAAACATTCTGGGAGCTGAGCAATTCATTTAAATAGTTTGAAGCTAGTAGACTCTTACTTAAGAGATGGTAGGAACTGCAGATGGGCCCCTTTCTGAAGAAGGGTCCAGACCCAAAACGTCAGCTTTCCTGCTCCTCTGATGCTGCTTGGCCAGCTGTGTTCATATAGCTCTACACCCTGTTATCTCCGATTCTTAACTAAACTGCCTTGCAGGTTTAATCCTGGCCTCTGGAAAGGTAACTGCTAAAAGAAGGCAAGGCCACCATTAGAGAAACAATGAGTCAGGAGGAGCAAGACAGCTTTCTGCCAAACTACCATCTTCACTCCCATCCCACCAATCAATGTCCCTTGGCATCAACCCTCTCTAAAAATCCTCTCCAAAGATCCTCCCTATTCTTGATCAAGCCGTGAACCACCATACGGCTCATCAAGATCCAGACATCCCATAATCATCCTGTCATAGCAGCACTGCCTTACCCACTCCTCCAACTGCAGCCTCATTCAGAATGCCCATGGGCCAACAAGGAGCCATAACGGCCATTTACGATCATGTGGGTGAGGAGTGTTGATGGTTTTTTGGGATGCCCCTTTGAGAAACACTATCACTTTGGAGTTAAATCTTTGAAGCATGCAGGTTTCCTGATCAAAATTTCTCCATCAGACTGTCAATACAACTTGCTCTGATCAATATCGAGGCAAATGTAAATAAAATTGTTGCAGTGAATGGTAGCCTGAGCAAAAATGGTCATTACAATAAAATAGCTTTTATCTTGAAATTATAAAACCTATCATTGAAACCTTTTGTTTCAATTTTGTTTTTATTTATTCACGTGATTAGGGCATTACTGGCCAGGATAGCATTTGTTGCCCATCCCTAATTTCCAGATGGCAGTTAAGAATCAATGATATTGCTGTGGGTCTGGAGTCACATGTAGGCCAGACCAGGTAAGGATGGCAGTTTCCTTCCCTAAAAGGCATCAGCGAATCAGAGATAACACAATGTGGAGCTGGAGGACCATAGCAGTCCAGGTGAGTGGATGAACGGATGAGTGAATGAAGGAGTGAATGGATAGGTGGAAGTAGCAGGTAAGTGGATGAATGGTTAGGTGGGTAAGATGGTAAGTGTACAGGGTTGGAGGGGTAATTGGTGGTTAAGGGTTAGTTTGGCTGGATAGGGTCGGAAAATAATTCGGTATATGACGACACAACGGCTTTAAGAGGTGTATTTTGACCTGTTTTTTTTTAAGAGAGGTTTTTAGGATAGAGGTACTGAGTTGGCTAATGAGATCCCATAAAGTAAACAGCTTGGGAGGCCTTGGTTGTTTTTTGAAGTTGAAACAAGAGAAGCAGGCTGAATGGGTGGAACAAACTCACAGAGAAGCAGGATTTTTAGTTTTTTAGTTTCAGTAGGCTTTGCTGGAATCTCAGCAGGGGGTTTGGAAGCTGCTGTACATCGCTCCCTATTACACTCTCTCTGAGTTTTCTTTTGATGTCTTCCTGCTGCTGGAGTTGCATGTGAGATAACCTGTTTTTCTGAATTTGCCTTTGGCAAAGGTGTGATTATGGGATGTTACTATGTTTGAAATAGTTAATTAACAATAGTTACGGTACCTATTAATTTTGTAAGCATTTCAATAGAGTTACAGCTAAGTTAATTCTTTTCTATTTTTTGTTGTTTTGTTGTATTTTACTTATGATATATGACTAAAGTGTGTTTTACTTAATGTTGAATTGTTGACCAATCAAATTGCATCTAGAATGCAACACCTCACACTTATCTTTAAAACAAGGAAACATTAGGGTCTAGGCTATCTTATTAATATATTGTGAGGGGGTTTGGTCTAGTCCATAAGAGATGGTTGGGGTGAAGTCATGTCAGGTCAGGGAGCTGTTGGGTCAGGGCAGAGGTTGGGGTGTTGAGAGATTGAAGGTAGTACTCAATTTAGGTTGAGGTGGTAATCCAAAGGTTAAGGACTAGTTCAGTTGGATCGGTTGGAAGGATAATTAGGTGTTTGGAGGGTAATTGGTTTGTTGGGGTTAGTCTGGTAGTTGGGCCAGGTCAGTTCACAATGGTGGATGAATAGTCAGTCTAGATGAATCAATGGTAGTCATTCCAGAACGTACGCTTTTCAGCTCAAAGGTGTGATTCGAAGGTCAGCTGGTGTGTCAGTGGGGGATTTGGGAAGTCAGTTTTGGAGCTACTCATGTGTTAAATTCAATTTCAATTGGCTTAACATCTCCTGGATAGCTATCTAGTAAGTACTACGGATCTGTCCCAAGTTTCTGACTCTAGCTCAGAGTTGGAGATATTTAAAGGGGTTCTAGGGACTGAGGCAATTGCCCAGCAGAAGATGAAAATTCCCACACTCACAAATGTCTCTCAGGGAAAGAAATGTGCCATCTTCACCTCATCTGGCCTAAATATGACTTTAGCAATGTGGTTGACTCTCAAGTGCCCTCTGAAATGGCCTAGCAAGCCACTCAATTGTATCAACAGTATGAAGTCTCAACAAAGGAATGAAACTGGACAGACCACTTGACATCGACCTTGGTGCTGGAAAAGACAACAGCAGAAACAGCCCTGTCGACTCTGCAAAGTCCTCCTCATTAACACCTGGGGACTAGTACCAAAATTAGGAGCACTGCCTCACAGACTACTCAAGCAATAGCCTGACATAATCATACTCATGGAATCATACCTTACAGATAATGTCCCAGACACCGCCATTGCCATCCCTGAATATGTCCTGTCCCACCGGCAGGACGGACCCAGCAGAGGAGGTGGACTGGTGGTATACAGCTGAGAGGGAGTTGCCCTGGGAGTCCTCAACATTGACTTTGGGCCCCATTACATCTCATGACTTCAGGTTATACATGGATAAGGAAGGTCCCTGCTGAATACCACCTGCTGTGTACCTTCCTCTATCAGCTGACAAATTAATACTCCTCCATGTTGAACAACACCTGGAGGAAGCATTGAGGATGGTAAAGGCCTAAAATGTACTCTGGGTGGGGCATTTCAATGTCTACCTCCAAGAGTGGCTCAGCAGCAGCACTACTGATCGAGCTAGTCAGGTCCTAAAGGACATAGCTGCTAGACTGGGTCTGCAGCAGCTGGTGAGGGAACCAACAAGAGGGAAACATATATTTGACCTCATCCTTACCAATCTGCTGCCTGGAGATGAGTCTGTCCATGATAGTATCATTAAGAGTGACCACTCTCCAGTCGTTATGGAGATGAAGGCCTGCATTCACATTGAGAATACCCTCCAAGATATAGTGTGACCCTATCACCGTGCTAAGTGGGACAGACTCTGAATGGATCTTGCAACTCATGACTGGACATCTATGAGGCATTGTGGGCTATCTACAGCAGCAAAATTATACCCCAGCACAATCATCAACCTCATGCCCCAGCATATCCCCCACTCAACCATTACCATCAAGCCAGCGGATCAACATTAGTTTAATGGAGAGTGCAGGGGGGCATGACAGGAGCAGCTGCAGACAGAATTTGAAATGGTGAAGGTTGCCAAACAGGACATTTGTGCCAAAAAGACAAGCAGCAAGTGATAGATAGAGCTAAACGATCCCACAACTAACAGATCAGATCTAAGCACTGCAGTCCTGCCACATCTAGTCATGATTGATGGTGGACAATTAAACAACTCACTGGAGGAGGAGGCTCCACAAATATCCCCATCCTCAATGATGGAAGAGCCCAGCACATCAGTGCAAAAGATAAGGCTGAAGTATTCGCAGCAATTTTCAGCCAGAAGTGCCGAGTGTATGATCCATCTCGGCCTCTTCCCGTGATCCCCAGTATTACAGATACCAATCTTCAGCCAATTCAATTCACTCCATGAGATAATGAAGAAACGATTGGAGACACTGGATAGTGCAAAGGCTTTGGGCCCTGATAACATTCCAGCAGTAGCCCTGAAGACTTGTGCTCCTGACCTTGCCGCTCCCCTAGCCAAGCTCTTCCAGTACAGTTACAATACTAGCATCTATGTAGAACAATGTGGAAAATTGCCCAGGTATGTCCTGTACACAAAAAACAGGACAAAACCAATTGGGCCAATTACCGCCCGATCAGTTTACTCTCGATCATCAGTGAAGTGATGGAGGGTGTCAACAACAGTGCTATCGAGCAGCATCTGCTCAGAAATAACCTGCTCAGTGACACTCAGTTTGGTGTGCACCAGCGCCACTCAGCTCCTGACCTCATTACAGTCTTGGTTCAAACATGGACAAAAGAGCTAAATTTCAAAGGTGAGGTGAGAGTGGTAGTCATCGATATCAAGGCTGCATTTAACCAAGTGTGGTATCAAGGAGCCCTAGAAAATCTGGAGGTGGAAAACTCCCTGCTGGTTGGAAATGTATCTAGCACAAAGGAAGATGGATGCAGTTGTTAGTGGTCAGTCATCTCAATACCAGGACATCTCTGCCGGAGTTCCTCAGGATCATGTTCGAGGCCCAAACATCTTCAGCTGCTTCATCAATGACCTTCGCTTCATCAAAGTCAGAAGTGGGGATGTTTGCTGATGAATATACAATGTTCAGCACCATTCACAACTCCTCAGATACTGAAACACTCTATGTTCAAATGCAACAAAATCTAGATAATACCCAGGCTTGGCTGACAAGTGGCATGTAAGATTCACGGCACAAAAATGCCAGGCAATGATCATCTCCAATAAGAGACAATCTAACCACTGCCCCTTGGCATTCAATGGCATTGCCATCAGTTAATCCCCCACTATCAACATCTTGCGGGTTACCATAGACCAGAAATGCACTGGATTCACTACATAAACACAGTGGCCACAAGATCAGGTCAGATGCTAGGAATACTGTGACAAGTAACTTACCTCCCGAATCCCCAAATCCTGTTCATCATCTGCAAGGCACAAGTCAGGTGTGTGACAGAATACTTCCCTCTTGCCTGCATGGGTGCAGCTCCTATAAAGCTTGATACCATTCAGGACAAAACGACCTGGTTGATTGGTATCATATCCACAGACATCCAATCCTTCCACCACCGGTGCTCAGTAGCAGCAGTGTGTACTTTGAAAAAGATGCAATACAGGAATTCACCAAAGATCCTTGTACAGTACCTTCCAAATCCATGACCACTTCCATCTAGAAGGACAACGGCAACAGAGAAAAGGGCACATCACCAATTTCAAGTTCCCCTCCAAGCCACTCACCATCCTGACTTGGAATTACATCGCTGTTCCTTCACTGCTGCCCTGTCAAAATCCTGGATTTCCCTCCCTCATGGCATTGTGAGTCAACCTATAGTAGATGGACTGCATGGCTCAAGGGGGCAGCTAACCACCAGAGTTTCTGCAGTACCACCACCTTCTCACGGGCAGCTAGGGATGGGCAGTACATGCTGCCCCACCAGTGGTGCACATGCTCCACAAGTGAATAAAAATAAGTCATTCCCATGTAGTTCCTTTAGTCAGACTACCAGAAGATCATGAACAAAAACAAGAGTTGTTGGAAAAGCTCAGCAGGTCTGGCAGCATCTGTGCAGAAAAAATCAGTTAACATTTCAGGTCCGATGACCCTTCCTTAAAGTTCAATTCTGAGGAAGGGTCACTGGGCCCAAAACGCTAAGTCTGATTTTTTCTGCGTAGATGCTACCAGACCTGCTGAGCTTTTCCAGCAACTTCTGTTTTTGTTCCTGATTTACAGCATCCACGGTTCTTTCAGTTTTTCCAGAGGATCACAATGTGCATTTCAGTCATATGTCTGTCTCTGAAGATTCAGAGACTTGCCCCCATGTGTTTGAAACTAAGGATGTGACGTTTTCAAAACCAATTCCTCTCTGTCTGTTGTAACTTCAGTGAAAGTACTGCAGAAACTCTGGAAAAACAAAGTGAACACTGTTTTCATGGTTTGTTCACTGAGGTTATAGCAGATCAGCATCTGAAAGCTTGAGGAAACTGTTAAATGCTGAGTTACCAGGACTAAACAAAGAACTTTGTTTTTTAAAACGGGTGGTCTTAACTGTATTTCTCAACTATTTATCTCCTTGTAAATCAGTTGTGTTTTTTGAAACTACTTACATTGCCTGCTTCAATGATTTTCCTTGGCAGCCCACTTTACCATCCCATGAGTGTAACTGTTTTAAGAGCTAAATATGCTAGTGAGCTAAAATCCAAGAAAATACCAAATGACCACCATAACATTTCAAAGCGGAATGAGTCCATAAGTTGCTATATAACCGTAAGTTATCAGCTTGTCCATTAGGTAAACCTGTTTGAAATTTTAATGTAACTTGAACATATGCTTCTGATCAATATAGAAAGTGGCAATTCTGTACAATTAGATCAAAGAACGGTGGAGGAGCAAATTACTGCAGATGCTGGAATCTGTACTGAAAACAAAAAATGCTGGAGATCACAGCAGGTCAGGCAGCATCCATGGAGAGAAAGCAAGCTAACCTTTGACTCAAAACATTAGCTTGCTTTCTCTCTATGGATACTGCCTTGTCTGCTACGATTTCCAGCATTTTTTGTTCAAAGAGCTATGGATGCTAGAAATCAGAAACAAAAACAGAAATTGCTGAGTGTCTGTTCTGACGAAGGATCACTGCACCGAAAACACTAAATCTGCTTTTGCTTCACAGATGAGCTGAGTTTTCTGTTGCGTTTTCCCAGCAATTTCTGTCTTTGCTGGTGGTAATACTGTGTTGAGAATACAAGAATACAACATAATTGGCAGCAGCAATTATTTTATTTAAAAATGAAAGCAGCAAACCTGGAAGCCGCAGGAAAAGTCTCAAACAAGATTTGGGGCAGTACCAATGTTGCATTTACACCAGGTCCCCAGCAAGACAATCTCTATAGAAATGCTGCTGTCTGGATTGTGAGTGCTTGATTTGTAAGCTGGCCTGATAGGTGATCTGAGTGGACAGCAAGCCCAAATTGGGCTGTATAAGTTGCAGTGCCTTCCAGACTACCTATAACCATTGCAGAACCAAATAAGTAAGTAGCGAAAATCAAATAAGTCATTGGACACAAGGGGTTGCATAGAGTCTACACTTCAGACCTCCCTAAGACAACCTGAGAGATTTTGCTGAGCTATGGGAAATTCTGCAGGATCAACTTTGCATAAAAATTAACTTTAGAATTCATCATCTCGAGCTGATGTCTTACCAACAACAGCCACAAGAATCAGTTGATCAGGTCTTTTCTAAGTGCCATGACAAGGGCAATAATTATAATTTTTTAGAGGATGAACAGTCTGAGAGGATAATGGAATTGATTAGAGCCTGAAAGCCTTCAGAAGCTTTGCAAAAGGAACTTGGGATAAAAGAAGTGTCAGGACATCGCCACATTGCTAAAAGACAACAGAAAACCTGAAGCCACTGTGGTCAGACAGCAAGAATTGAATACTGATACCAGTGTCAGGATAATAGCCAGGACACAGAATTAAACAAGTTATGTGGGAAGTGCAGTCTGTTGCACCCACTGTGAAATGGTTCTACGTTCCAAGATCTTTGCAAATCATGCAGTGCAAGAAGATAGTGGCGTTCCCTCTGCAGGAAATCTGATTCCAAAAAGCTATCAGAGGCTAAATTAGGAGACAACCAAACATAAAAATGAACATGCATTACCTGCTGTGTTATAAAGCGGAGGTTAACACCCCCCCCCCACTTCCGAGAACCAATATTGAAACATCCAAAGAGGAGCACCTTCCCCCATAATCTGTTAAAAGGAGTGTGAAAAGGAGTGTAACCCATCTTTCAGTATCTTCTAGTGGTTAAATCAAATACATCCCTGACACTCGGAGTCAGAAAGGATTGTAAATGCTGGAAGCTAGAGTCAAAAAACGTGGAGCTGGAAAAGCACAAAAGGCCAGACAGCATCTGAGGAGCAGGAATGTGAACATTTCTGGCTGAAACCCTTCGTCACAACTGGGGACGGGGAGGGAAGCCCAGAAATAAATAGTGGGAGGGGAATGGGGCTGAGGGGTGGGTAGGTGGGATGGAGATAGGTGGATGCAAATAAGGGACTATTGTGGTCGGTCGGTGGGAAGGGTGGAGTGGGTAGGTGAGTCGGAAGAGGGACAGGTTGGGGGTGGAGAGATATCGAAGCTAGTGAAGTCCATACTAAAGTCATTGGGCTGTAAGTTCCCAAAGTGAAATATCAGGTGTTGTTCTTCCAGTTTACATTTGGCCTCACTCTGATAGTGGAGGATGCCAAGGATGGACATGTCACTAGGAGAGAGGGAAGGGGGAGTTAAAGAGGGTGGCAACCGAAAGGTTGGATTGTTTGGTGGGTGCAGAGCACAGGTGATCCAAAAACTGGTGCCCGAGTCTGCGTTTGGTGTCCTCAGTATAGGCAAGACCACGCTGGGAGCAACGGATACAATGGATAAGGTTAGTTGAAGTGCAGGTGAATCTCTACTGGATTTGGAAGGATTGTTTGGGGCCTTGGGCAGAGGTGAGAGGTGAGGTGTAGAGGCAGGTATAGCACCACCTGAGGTTGCAGGGAAAAATACCGGGTGTGGTGGAGGGGTTGGTGGGGACTGTGGAGCTGATGAGGGAGTTGCAAAGTGAATGGTCCCTGAGGAAAGCGGACAGGGATGGGGAGGGAAATATCTTTTTGGTGGTGGGGACTGATTGTAGGTGGCAGAAATTGTCAGAGGATGGTATGTTGTATTTGGAGGTTGGTGGGTGGTATGTGAGGACCAAGGAGACTGTATCCTTATTGCTGTTGGGGAGAGAGGGTTTGAGAACAGAAGAGTGGGAAATGTGGTAGATGCGGTTGAGGGCATCCTTAATGACAGAGGAGAGGAAACTATGGTCCCTAAAGTTGGAGGATATCTGGGAAGTCCCAGATTAGAGAGCCTCATCCTGGGAGCAGATGCGGTGAAGGTGGAGGAATTGTAAGTATGGGGTAGAATTTTTGTAGGAGGGTGGGTGAGAGGAGGTGTAGTCAAGGTAATTGTGGGAGTCAGTCGGTTTAAAATGGTTGTCAATGTGAGTCGGTTACTGGAGATGGAGACGGAGAGGTCCAGAAAGTGGAGGGAGGTGTCAGAAATGGTCCAGGTGAATTTGAGAGCGGGGTGGAAGGTGTTGGCGAAGTTGATGAACTGTTCAAGTGCCTTGCAGGAGCACAAGGCAGCACCGATGCAGTCATCAATGTAGCGTAGAAAGAGGTGAGGGATGATGCCAGTGTAGTTGTTGAAGAGGAATTGAAAGCTTTGGAAAGGCGGAGGGCATGGGTTCTGTCATGGATGTAGGTGGGGATTTCCTGGACCAAAGGGGAAAGTAGGAGGAGATGAGCTTGGTGAGACAGGAGCAGGCAAAAACAATGGGTCAACTGGGGCAGTCAGGTTTATGGATTTTGCGTAGGAGATAGAAACAGGCGGTGAGAGTTTGGAGAACTATCAGGTTGGAGGCTGTGGACGGGAGATGTCCCAAGGTGATGAGGTTGTTAATGGTCTGTGAGATGGTGGCTTGGTGATCAGGGGTGGGGTCATGATAAAGGAGATGGTAGGAGGAGGTGTCAGAGAGTTGGCATCTGTTTTCAGCAATGTAGAGGTCAGTTCGCCATACTACCATTGTGTTCCCCCTTGTTGGCAGGTTTAATGGTTAGATTGGGGTTGGAGCGAAGGGAGTAGAGAGCTGTGCCTTCACCAGCTTCAAAATCTCTGACACTCACTTTACAATCAACAAGTAACAATTTATTTATCTAACTCTAACAGTGAACAAATTAACTAAATTATTAACAAACCGAACAAATCCCTTCTAACTACTAACCCGTCCCGAATAATGCAAGATTCTAATGATATGCTGTAACAATAAATACAAGTCCCACTTATAGAACAAAACAATAAAATTTAATCTCTTAAATCTACAACCAGGTTATGCCTTCCAAAATGTTTTATGCCTTCTCTGTTGAGTCTTCTGTCAGGAATGCTTTCTTTGTGAATTCTTTGTCAAGAATCTTAGCTAGGAGTGCCATGGTACCGTTGTGAGTAAATGGTGCTTTCTCTAAGTGCTGAGAGCTGTTATCTCTAGCAGATGGCTGTTAGCTCTGATGATTTTCCAACTGCCCCCTTCTTTTATATACCTGATGACATATCAATTTCTTTTAATTGGATTGGTCCTAGGTTGTCAAAACCATTAGATACCATTTTGGGGGGGCTCTCTGTACTTGCAAACTTTTAAGCTGCTCACAGACATCTCCAAGCATAGAAAATGCACAATCTGGGGGCGGCACGCTGGCTCAGTGGTTAGCACTGCAGCTTCACAGCACCAGGGACCCGGGTTTGATTCCAGCCTCGGGTGACTGTCTGTGCGGAGTTTGCACATTCTCCTTGTGTATGCGTAGGTTTCCTCCGGGTGCTCCAGTTTCCTCCCACAGTCCAAAGATGTGCAGGCTAGGTGGATTGGCCATGCTAAAATGCTAAATAGTGTTCAGGGGTGTGTGGGTTATAGGGGGATGGGTCTGGGTGGGACGCTCCAAGGGTCATTGTGGACTTGTTGGGCTGAAGGGCCTGTTCCCACATTGTAGGGATTCTAATTCTTTTAAAGGGACCATGCAATGCTTTTCCCCCTAACATTTTACAAGTGCTAATATTTTACAAACACCAAATTCTAACATCCTGCCTCCCAATCCACAAATACTCTATCCAATTTTGCAACACTGAGAGCAATAATGCAAGCACATTGTTGAGTTTTGCAGCAAGACAAACCAGACTGAAGATCCTAAGCAAAAGCGCCTTCAACCAGATGGTGAGAGGCTTTCACACTGAGAATGTGGCACATTGTGTGGCCAAAGTCAAAAGGAATTTTTCAGCGCTATTAACAACATTTGCCCAAAGAAAATTGGTAAACACAGGTCCAAATCCAAAACTGGCATAGAGCTGGTGCAAAAATCTTACTAGTCAGAATTCTGAAGGTTATGTTGCTGGAACATAACCCACAATAGCAAAATCTACTAATGGAACATCAATCCTTTGTCGACAATTAAACGCAGCTAAAGCAATTCTGCTTGGAAACTGGTATACATTGCTAATTCTTCCCTTATGTCAGCACGTTATAAGTTGCAATTGTGTCCTACAGAATCATTTGAGATACATTGGGTAGATTTACTACGACCAGTCCTTCTTCATGATATTAGTCTAAATTACAGATACCAGAGGGGAATCATGTCTATTTGAAGTGTTTTGCAGAAGATAGGCTCAATCTTGATAAACAGCTGTTAGATTTATTGCATAAGACTGAAAAGCTGGTTACATTTAATCTGAGATGTTCAATAGTCTCTAGTAAGACATCAGGCTCAATTAAAAAGTAAATACAAATTTCTATGCGCTAAGTGAACCTAGCACTAGAAGAACAATTTAGGGATATCCACAAGACACTGGTTAGCTATTCCCAGGAGAAGTCCTTGATATTCTGATGGGTGGAGCTTATCTGATATTTTTATTTAACCCTTTTAGTTCAATAGAAACCTCAAGTATTTTATGTGGTGGATATGAATAAACCAGCAACAGCAACAGTCCCATACGTATGGAACTCAACATTGTGATCACTCGTGAAACCACCGAGATACCAGTTGCAGTAGAATGGGTCAAGAATAGTCACTTTGGATCAATACAGGACTTACATCAAACTTTTGTATGATTGGAAACTTCAAAGATGATGCTGTGTTGTAGTCCAAAGGAGATGCAATTCTGTTAGTCAACCCTCCCAGAACGTTCCGTGTTCACATAGAAAATAAGCTTAAAAGCAAACTCGACAAAATGGAAAGTAATGGCATGGTCCATCATGTAGATCAGCGCATATACTAGTGCCGTTCTATTACATGCATGCTAAAGAATGATAATGTATTTAATGACTTCTAAACCTTTCTTGGAAGAGATTGCTGCACAAAGTTTCAACATCAGAAAAAACATCCAAAACTCACTGAAGCTAAATTGTTTTCCAAGTATGAATATTGGTCAATTGGGAAAGGAATCTCAAGAAATTATGAATTTTAGAACACGTCAATATTGCTTTGAGAGGGGTATACTTTGATCTATCCGTCAATCAGGATCTATTCTAAAAATTTATAGATTGAATTACACGAAGTATTCCTGAATACATGCATTTTGTCAACAATTATGCAGTGATTGGCAAAACCAAAGAAGAGTGTGCTGACAATCTAAATTCACTGAAGAACTCATCTTCAACAAGAACTGGCTGTCTCCAATGGCATGGTCAAAGATGTTCAGCCCACGCCTATACTTCAAGATAAAGAAGACCAGCAAAAATGTTTTGAATTTTTAAACCTCCATGCACTATACATCCAAAACTTTTATATTAAATATTGGAACATTTGTGTGTTAAAGACACAAGATTTTTAGCTTTTTACGGCATTACATTTGTTATGACAAGGAACTAATTGTTATCAAATAAGTAGGCTTGGTGGTTTAGCCATAGTAAACGCAGGATTATGGGGATAGAATTCGGGGGCTGGGTCTGAGTGGGATGCTCTTCAGAGGGTCAGTGTGGACTCAATGGACCGAATGGCCTGTTTCTGCACCATAGGGACCCTTTGATTCTATGATCATGATAGGTAATAGTGCAATCAGATATACTTCAAAATATACCTTTTATGGTTAACAAACTAAACTAAATTTCAATAATAGATCCCAAATTCCTAATTTTTGAATGTAACAAGCTCAATTTTCAGCTCAACTTTCATTAAAATCATAATGATGGTACAACTTCAGAACTGCATATGGAAAACCATATTTCCCTTTCTACAAGATATTTATAATCAGATGTCCTTTTTGATAGTTAAGAATCACAAACGCAATGTTTTTAAAAAAAAATTGTTCCTAGATCATGTTTAATCTTGCATGTTGGAAAAAGGAGGACATGGGCTTCACTGGTGAGGCCAGAATTTATTGCCCATCCTTAATTGGCCTACCACAAAAATTTCTTTGACAAATTTTCATCACTTAGTTCATATTCCAAAGTTAAAGTTCTGGAATTTGATTCTTGATCATTGTCTGATGATATGTGCTGAAAATGTCAAATACAGAAGGTTAGAATTAGGTTTGATTGCCATTCTTATTGTGGTCAAGTGACCATGGCCCAAAACTGGATTTCTAAATTCACCCATAACCGAAGATATCAGGCCTGACAGAAAATTGGCCAAACTAAATTAAACAGCAGCTAGCAGCCAGCAGCTAGCAGTTATCAGCTACAGACAACAGTGGAAATTAAGCTCAAAGAAGTTACAAAAGTTCAAGAGGAACCAGTTACAGCAAGCTTGATGGTTGTGTATTGTAGAAGTGTCGATTAGACTAACTGGCATCTTGACTGCCTGAGTACGTGCACTTTACACCTCCCAACATAGCAACAGTGAGGGATGTTGATGCAATCACATTGGATAATTTGAACACAACCCATGACCCCATTGGCAAAAGGCCAGAGAACATTCTAGAAGGTCAGAGACAAGGAAGGATAAGAACACAGACATGGATGCCAACTTCTCAGCAAAGGCTCGACCTAGTCCAACGAGGAACACATAGCTCTGACGACCTGGAGAAAGAGAAGGTGGGGGGGGGGCGGGAGGTGTGGGGAGAGGGAGAGAGAGAGAAAAGATCCACACTAATCTTGCAAGACCCACCTTTGTGGAAGAGAGCCAGCATGCTACATCAGAGAAGAAGGAGATTCCAATGATTCCAACAGCTTAAACACATGGATCATTGCAGGTAACATCCTTTCTCAGTTGTACAGAGATGGATAAAAAAAAATTGTGGTAATTTGGGAAATGCTCACTTGGTGTTTTAATAAGGAATATTTTATTAATAAAATCAGGTTGAACCGCAACCCGAATTCTGTGTTCCTTTGTCCACTTCACTGACAAGAGCACCTAGGCAAAATGTTTTTACTACATAAACTGGTCAACGTGCCAAAACATGGACAGCACCAGCATGGTCAAATAAACTTCCAACACTGTCTCGTAGCTGAATTTTCCCTTTCTGTCAAAGTTTGGGAATGGGCTTGTTATGTGTCAATTGACATGCCCACCATCCCAACTGTCGTGATAACTCAATAAAAAACAAAAGAACTGTGGATGCTGTAAATCAGGAACAAAACCAGAAGTTGCTGGAAAAGCTCAGGAGGCCTGGCAGTATCTGTGAAGAAAAAAATCAGACTTAACATTTCAGGTCTGGTGACCCAGCCTCAGAACTGTTCTGAGGCAGGGTCACCAGACCCGAAACGTTAACTCTGATTTTTTCTTCACAGATGCTGCCAGACCTGATGAGCATTTCCAGCATCTTCTGTTTTTATGCCATGATAACTCACTTGATCACCTGTGAAATAGCTTGTTTAGGAATGATGGGCAATCAAGGGTGAGTATCTCATTCCATCATCTCCAGCACTTACTTCCAGTCCCCATGAGCTGCAGCTTCTAAGTCTGAAAGTCCACTAGTCAAACCCTGCTCCTTGGGGGAATTCCAGCAATGAGAAGGTAAGTCGTTTTTACCTTCTTGCCACATAGTTGTGGTCACAGGGAGAGAGGGATTGAAGGCAGAGGCAAGAATAGGATGATGGCTTTCAGAAGCCTAGCCTTTATACCTATCTCGGCCTCTGATTTGCTTCAGATTGGGGCAATTGAAGCACATCCAAACTCATTAGGTCTCCATGGTTATCTGATCAAACAACTAGCCGCTTCTCTTGTCTGTCTGGGAGGCATATGGGAAGTGGCAAATTGGGATATTTAAGTGAATGCTTTAGGACTGCAATTGCTGAGGAGGATTGAGGAGGAAAATTACAGATCTTCTCATGCAGAACTCAATTGCTGAGATGGCAAGAAAGAATGAGCTTCTCTCTAGGGCCAACTTGCCAATTATTTCCCCTTCTTAACACCTCCAGCAATGAGAAAATTCTATCGCATGTATTCACACTTAACTTTGCCTATCTGGAAAAAGTACCGAAAGACCACTTCCATGAAAGGAAAGAAAGGTTGTATGACTCTTAATCTGGTGTAAAAGCTGTAGAGTTGATAATAAAATTGGCTTGGTCTCACATTTACGATATGACAGTAATTGATTTTGCTATTTGCTACCTTAGTCACAGAGCCATAGAGTTGTACTGCACGTAAACATGCCCTTCAGTCCAAATGTCCATGCCGACCGGGTGTCTTAAATTAACCTAGTCCCATTTGCCAGCATTTGGCCCATGTACCTCTAAATCCTTCCTATTCATATACCCTTTCGTATGCCTTTTAAAGTTTGTAATTTTACAGCCTTCACCACTTCCTCTGGCAGCTCATTCCATGCATGACCCTCTGTGCGAAAAAGTTCAACCTTAGGTCCCTTTTGTTATCTTCCCCCCTCACCTTAAACCAATGTCTTGATATGCAATATCATTTTATCTTTGTATATAAGATTTAAATGATATGTTAGCAACATTTTCTTGGTGATTACAAAAATAATTTATAAATAACTCCAATAAAATAGCGAGGATTAAATAATTTGAAATTATAATTGTAATTAAATATAATCTCATTATAATACTGTCTTCTATGTTGCCAAGTGAAATAGTGAAGACATAAATTGCTGTATTTGTTTCAAATTAATCACTTAACTTCTGCCAGGAGGGGACATGTCTGTAATAGAGACAGAACATTGAAAGTGTTCTGAGTCCTTTGAATTCAAACAGTGATATAATGCTTTTGCAACAGTGCTTTGATTTTATACATTTTCTCTACTGTGCTGAGGGAAGAATTTGTTTTTGAATATGTTGGCTTCCTGTGGTGCATGGTTTCTGCTGTACTGGATGCAAATTGTGTGTTAATCCAGCTACTGCTGTGAACAAACATCATCATCAAAGCTGCCATTGTTTGCTGTGCAAAAGACCAAGGATTTAAGCAATGTAAAACGCTACTTAGTTTATTCTAACAAAAAGCATTCCATACTTTATAAATGATTTTGGCTTAATAGAGGTAAAAACACTTTCCATAACATACATGAACTCTTTTCATGGTTAAACCTAATAATATTTCATTTTCCCAAAGATGAATTCTATTTAGGTTAACATAGTAAAATGCAAATATGTTCACTTTTTTGTAATGAAATCAGTTAAATAACCAACAAGAAATGATAATATTTAGCCAAGATTAAATTTATTAAAATTTGAGAATGCAAATATTTTTATACCACTAGTTTTTCTTCTTTATAGACAGTTTCTTGGGATCAAGGATAAGTTGTTTCCATTCTGGTTTTTATGCATCCGGGCTGATAAGTCCAATGCATGTCCTGAAGTCAAAATTCAGGGCAGGTGGTGCTTAACAAGTCATGTAGATGAATTGTCTGGAAGTCTGTGCACCCTCTTCAATACCTCAAACTTGCTTCTGCATGTTCCTAACGAAGAGCATCAATGTGTGCATTCCTGAATGAAATGTGATAGTAGGAACTGCCGATACTGGAATCTGAGATAACAAGGTGTGGAGCTGGAGGAACACAGCAGACCAGGCAGCATCAGAGGAGCAGGAAAGCTGACGTTTCGGGTCTGGAATCAGCTTTCCTGTTCCTCTGATGCTGCCTGGCCTGCTGTGTCCCTCCAGCTTCACACCTTGTTACCCTGAATGAAATGTGTTGTGTTCTTAATGAAACTAAACATGCTCAGATTGAGACAGCCATTGTTGAACTAACTTGATTTACATGCCCATAACAAAGAGCGCGTCAGAGATGGCAATATAACAAATGCCCGCTCTTATAATAAATTGTTATCCCCTTTCTTGTAGTTACCCCAATTAAACAAAATTACATTAAAATGTTAAATTTTACATGCATAATTTATCAGAATACAATATAATTAAACCAATATCAATAAAACGTGAAACTTAAAGTGCTGGGTTGCATGATTGATTTTTTATGTTAATCTAAATTAAACATATATAAGAACAATATGACCAGAGTAATTTATGTTTTAAAAAAGTTATTACAACATGTTTATCAAAAATATCATAATTTGACAAGCAATAATGAAAGATCAACATTTTCCTGTCCTATCATACTTTCAATTAACCCATGTGACTTCTTCATTTTCTATCTGTACATTTTCTTCCATTTCCATTAGCTTGATACTACTCATTCAACAACTCTTGTTTGTTAACCCTGAACTTTGACTTTAACCACCAATTCTACATAATGATTGGGACTGTGACATTGACTGATTTGCCTTAATCAAAGACACTTACTCATTTTGTTTTCTGGTGGTTTGTACAAACAGCAAACTTATGGTTTCCTTGTGACTTTTTTTTCTGACCTATGCACTTGAGTCTGAAGAAGGAATTTAGATTGTAGGAGGCTTAATTACTACGTACTCCTTTCACTAGATTTCCTGTTTTAAGCAAATGATGTACATGATGCTGATAGTCTCTCTTCAATCTTCACTAGATATGTGAATGCATCTAGTATCTTTACAAAAACTGAAATCACATATTCCATTTTATGACCATGGTGGTTTGATGTGATATAAACTATCTGATTTACATATATTTTAATATAATTTATTTTAAGTTTGGATCTTGAACTTTGAGTTAGGAACATAACGATTTTCTGTCTGCCTAAAGTTAATAATTAGTTTGCATGTATTTCTGTAGCCATAGTGATTTCTTTTAAAATAGTTTTTGAGAGCTATTTTGGCAGCCCCCATGGGTTCTTGTTTACTTTAGGATTTTACGAGCTAGCAAGATAAGCAATTGTACCCCAAGGATTCTGTTAGAAATATCGGCTCTGGGAGTAATTTTTAAGATTAAAGGAAACACCCATAGCTTTGAGGGAGAGAATTTTTGTTTCAGTTTTACTTTAAGTGAAGCAGTTCTGTGAAGTTATTTCATGGGAATGCACACAAAGAGCTGCATTGCTGAGAAGTGGGAAATATTGTAAAACTAGATTACCCTAGCAGAAGTGGGTAATGATAGTCTCAGACCGGAAGTATTGGGACAAAACCTTGATGAGGACGTGAAACTAAGTTTGGTTAAACTAAAGTATACGATAGTTTCAGCAAATAGCTATCAATGTTTTGAGTTTAGCAACTAAAGTTACAGTTGTCTTGAATCTATTGAGGTGTTAAAGAAAGGGAAACTGTGTGAGTACAGTACAAGGGAACTGTACTGATTGGGCACTTTAGAAGGGTTTTTTTCTTTTAAACTTGTGAAGAATGTTTTGGCAGTGATGGTTTTATACCTGTACTGTCTGTTTGAAATTCTTTTGGTTGGTATTATATGTAAACTGATTGATTCATTCTGTTTTATCTCCATTTTTTTTTACAGTTTTCTTATGGAAATCAAAATCTGCAGCATTGTGTACTCATATTTCAATGAGAACCGATTTCATTAAAACCAAAACAATGCAGGCTATGATCTATCAGGCCATATTTCAGTCAGAATTTGCAGCATTGTGTGCTCAGGTTTATCTGAAAGACTACCTCATTAAAACCAAAATCAAAACATTCCTAAAATCAGCTAGGATCATAACTGTCTCCGTTTCATGCCTGATGTATCATGAATCATCTTCACTTTATCATGCTTTTCTTTTAACTTATGTTAAAACGAGCAGCCCCTTCCAAGCTCATGACCACTTCCATCTAGAAGAACAAGGGCAGCAGATACATGGGAACAACACCACCTGCAAGTTCCTCTCCAAGCCACTCACCATCCCAACTTGGAAATGTATTGCCATTCCTTCATCATCTCTGGGTCAAAATCCTGGGATTCCCTCTGTAATAATATTGTGGGTCTCCCCACAGCACATGGACTGCCGCAGTTCAAGAAGGCAGCTCTCTACCACCTTCTCAAGTGCAACTAGGGACAGGCAATAAATACTGGTCCATCCAACAATGCGCATGTCCGTGGAGTAAATAGAAAGAAAATGTTATAACCCCAGTTGACGTTATTACTGAAGAAGTCAGATCTCAGACTGAAATCTGACATGATGGATCATATTTTGTTTTTTTTTGTTTTAATGAGATGGTCTTTCACTGAAATCCAAGCATGCAATGCTGCAGATTTAATTTTAGCAATAATATAAAAGGTTATTACACGAAAAATACAGGATAGATGCAATACACAAAATAGAATAAACATTTTAAATTTAAAAATTTTACATGCAATCCCATTAAACCTACTGTACCCCTTTGTAGTACTCAAATGGCAGTGAGAATTTCCTTCTCTATCATTTATATTAAGCTTAACTTAATTGAATTCTTGTCTGGAACTCTCAAACTAAACTCCTTACACTGAGGTAGCCTGTTTAGAGACAGAGTCATAGAACTGTACAGCGTGGAAGTAGACCCTTCGGTCCAATTCACCCATGCTGACCAGATGTCCTAAATTAATCTAGTTTCATTTGCCAGCATTCGGCCCATATCCTCCTAAGCCCTTCCTATTCATACGCCCATCTGGATGACTTTTAAATGTTGTAATTGTATCCGCCTCCACCACTTCAGCTGGCAGCTCATTCCATACATGCACCGCCTTGTGTGTGTGAAAGTTGCTCCTCAGGCCCATTTCAAATCTTTTTCCTCTCACCTTAAACCTATGCTCTCAAGTTTTGGACTCCCCACTTTGGGGAAAAGACTTTGTCTATTCACCTTATCCATGTCCCTCATGATTTTATCAACTTGTATAAGGTCACTGCCTCAGCCTCTGATGTCCCAGGGAAAATAGCCTCAGCCTATTCAGCCTCTCCCTCTAGCTCAAACCTTACAACCCTGGCAACATCCTTGTTAATCTTTTCTGAACCCTTTCAAGTTTCACAACATCCTACCTATAACAGGGACAGCAGAACTAAATGCAGTATTCCAAAAGTGGCCTAAACAATGTCCTGTACAGCTGTAACATGACCGCCAACTCCTATACTCAATGCACTGAACAATAAAGGAAAACATACTGAATGCCTTCTTCACTATCTTATATACCTGCGATTCCAATTTCAAGGAACCATGAACCTGCACTCCAAGGTCTCTTTGTTCAGCAACACTCCCCAGAACCTTACCATTACATGTGTAAGTCCTGCCCTGATTTGCCTTTCCAAAATGTAGCACCTCACATTTATCTAAATTAAACGTCATCTGCCAATCATCTTCCCATTGGCCCATCTGATCAAGATCCCGTTGTACTCTGAGGTAAACTTCTTCGCTGTCCATTACACCTCCAATTTTGGTGTCATCAGCAAACTTACTAACCATTCCTTCTATGTTAACATCCAAATCACTTATATAAATAATGAAAACCAGTGGACCCAGCACTGATCCTTGTGGCACACTGCTGGTCACAGGCCTGTAGTCTGAAAAGCAACCCTCCACCACCACTCTCTGTCTTCTACCTTCCAGCGAGTTCTGTATCCAAGTGGCTAGTTCTCCCTGTATTCCATGTGTAACCTTGCTGACCAGTTTACCATGAGGAACCGTGTCGAATGCCTTATTGAAGTCCAAGTAGATCATGTCCACTGCTCTGCCTTCATCAATCCTCTTCATTACTTCTTCAGAAAATTTAATCAAGTTAGTGAGGCCCAATTTCCTATGCACAAAGCCATGTTGACTAACCCTAATCAGTTTTTAGCAATTCTAAACTATCTTCTTTCTTCATGAGAAACTGTAAAACACATTCAACTTTATCTAGGACTTTTGCAATTTAAACCTAAATGGCTTTCAAAACAATGTGCTTCCCTTAAGCCAAAACAAAAAAGAAAATTCTGAATCTCTCTAGATGAAGTCTGCTGCACTATACTGTTTACTTTTGTCTTTGTAAAACGTTCCCAATGTAAACAAATTCCCATAAGCCTCCAAGAGTTATCTCTCTCCTACTGTTTTACTTTAAATCAACGTGACTACAAAATTACTTACAAATTGATCTTTAAACCCTTTCGTAGGCACCAGACCAAAATCTACATGCCACTAGTACAAAATCCAAACTCTAAGTTAAATTATAGTAAAATAGATATAGATCACACACCTTACAATATACTTTGTTATTGATGAAAGGCTTAGCAAACTAAACCTTGTTCTTAGAATGTGTTTAAATGCTAACACATTAGGTGAGCAACCTACTCTAGACTGTGATAACAAGCGTGGGGCTGGATGAACACAGCAGGTCAAGCAGCATCATAGGAGCAGGAAAACTTGACGTTTCGGGCCTAGACCCTTCATCAGAAAAT
>JAHRHZ010000268.1:29311663-29333960 GCA_024137785.1 Ginglymostoma cirratum | reverse complement strand
AAACGTCAAGTTTTCCTGCTCCTATGATGCTGCTTGACCTGCTGTGTTCATCCAGCCCCATGCTTGTTATCTCGGATTCTCCAGCATCTGCAGTACCTTTTATCTCTTTTACTCTAGACTGTGAGGTTATTTTGTCATAGAACAGAAAATTGTTGAGGCAATGCTAAATAGCTCATGAAAATTAATGCCTATCTTGTCACCAAGCAATTATTTCTGGAAAGGCCTCTTCATAATCCGTATACTTTCTTCTGTAGTACTAGGATTCAATATGGTGTTTATTCGGGTGTGTTTGACTCTATTCTTTCTCAGAAACATTTCAATTTCTTCCAATATACACTGTGGATCACTATCAGACACAACCCATAAGGTGCAAACTCATTTCTCAAAAATTCAATAGATTTGACATTTGTGGCATTCCGCATAGACTCAACATTTATCCACATACTTTTGCTGTCTATCAAATCCTTTCCACTACAAAGCAATTCACATGAACTCATTCCTACAGTTTTCTCGTGTTTGATCATGGGATGAAAGAAACCTTGTTTGTATTGTTTTTCCTACAGAGACACACTTCATAACTTTTGAGCGACTCTTAAAACATCTCTACATTTGGATACCAAAACTATTTCTTGCTACTGCTTTTATATGGAAAGTCCTTGTGTGCTCCTGATGAAGTTCTCGACAAATCTCTCTCTCATCTTTGTTGGAATAATGACTTTTAAACCCAATAGGAGACAACCTTCATCTATACTCAGTTCATGTCTACAACTAAAATACCATTATTTCACTCTTTTTTTGGTCAGCCATTTATGGCCTAGTTGAACAGCCTCCTGAACGTCACATTCTTGCATGATTCTTCACTAGTCTCTGTGCAGATACTGGCATGTCATTTGTAAAATATGTAGCTCAGTGGCTATAAAATGATTCAGTCTTCATAGGAAACCTCAAAAGAATGTCCAGATTAGCACACACATTATTGATAATTTCTAATATCCTGTTGTTGCATCATCAAAATTATGCCCATCTCTGAAGCTTTGCTGCTGGTAGAGATGGTTTATCTTCTTTGAACTAAATATTATTATGAAGGCTTGGTGGACAGTTACCAATGTGAACTTCCTATTGTACACTGATGGAACTTAGTAATCCATGTATGAATGCCAATGTCACAAAACTTGTGTGTAATTTTGGTTTGACTTTGTTAACGTATGTGAAACTTTTCTTATTCTCGGGATGGAGGCATTACAGGCTTGGCCAACTTTTTTTGCCTACCCCTAATTTCCCCTAAGGAGGTGGTAATGAGTTGCTGTCTTGAACCACTGCAGTCCATGTGTTGTGGATACACACACACAGTGTTTTTGTTTCATTCTTTCTTGAGAAGTGGGCATCCCTGTATGGGCCGGCATTTATTGCTAACCCCTGATTGTGCCCAAGAATGTGGTGGTGAGTTGCTTTCTTGAACTGCTGCAGTCTGTGGAGATTGGGAAGGGGAGGGAATTCTAAGATTTTGAAATATCAACAGCAACTAAGTGACGGTGATATATCCCAAGCTAGGATAGTGTGTGACTTGCAGGGAGACTTGCAAGTGGTGGTGTTCCTATGCACCTGCTGTCTGTGTCCTAGATAGTAGAGGGACGGATGAGGAGGTGCTGTCAAGGAGTCTTGGTGGCTTACTTTCACGCATCTTGTCAATGGTACGTACTGCAGCTACTGTGTGTCAATGATGCAGGAGGTGAACATTGAAGGTTGTGGATAGGGTGCCAGTGAAATGAGTTGCTTTGTCCTGGATGGCATCGAGCCTCTTGAGTACTGTTGAAGATGCACTCATCCAAACCAATGGAAAATTTTCCATCATTCTCCTGACTTGTGGCCCTGTCAATACAGGTTTGATTGAAACAGGATGCATGCAGAAAGGATGTTTTTTCATAGAGGGGAATCTAGAAGTAGAAATAGAACTTTCTCACTCCTTAAGAGGCATGGAAAATGATGAGAAATGTGAAAGAATACATTGAGAATGAAAAAAGATCAGTTCTCTATGTGGATACAAATAAGGTCTGATTTTTCCCTTATGGTTTCAACTTCTAGACAAAACTCCCACTAGTAAGAGGACCCAATTTGCATGTTTTAGCATTTCGTTATTAATCTTGTCTCATTTTTGAGCAGATTGTGATTCTCGCAGGTAACAGACAATTCCACAGCATCAATTTCTGACTTGGAATTCTGAGCAGTTACCTGGTGGCAGCAGCTCACTGTTGTGCTCTGCTGGTTTCTTTGTTGTCGATCATTCCCTGACATTTCATGACATGCTCCATTGGTACTAAGTGTTTCCACCCTTCGTCACGCAAGTCGGCGTTGGCAAAATGCCAAACTCATCGCATCATTATGGCTGATCTTGGGCTACATCAGAAGACATTTCAGCAGTTCTCTACTGCACTTTGGAACCTCACCAACACCTTATATTGTAATTCCCCACTAGGTCACTTTGCATGCAGAAACACATCGACCTCATTCATTTGCGCAGTTTGCACTTCAGTGCTGTTAGCTTGCATTCTGAGCTCTCACTCACTTTGTGCTTACTTAGATGATCACAGCATCCCTGCCTGGTCGTGCCTTTTTAGAGCAGACGGAAAATTAGACTACGTAAGTTTTTGCTACCAAAGGGAATAACCTCACATTTCATAGAATCATAGAATCCCTACAGAGTTGAAAAAGGCCCTTCAGCCCAACAAGTCCACACTGACCCTTGGAGCATCCCACCCAAACCCATTCCCCTATAACCCACCTAAGCTACACATCCCTGAATACTACGGGTAATTTAGCATGGCCAATCCACCTAGCCTGCACATCTTTGGACTGTGGGAGGAAACTGGAGCACCCGGAGGAAACCCACGCAGACACGGGGAGAATGTGCAAACTCCACACAGACAGTTGCCCGAGGGTGGAATTGAACCCGGGCGCCTGGTGCTTTGAGGCAGCAGTGCTAACCACTGAGCCACTGTGCCGATAATTTATCCACATTAGATATTTTCTAAATAGACCTGCTCAGAGATGTTATTACACACCTCTGGACCAGGTGGGACTTGAACCCAGGCTTCCAAGATCAGTGACAGGGACATTGTCCCTGCACCACAAGACCCACTTTCTGCGACATGTTTGTCCACTCACTCAACTTGTTCATATCACACTGTAGCATTCCTGCATCCTCCTCACAGCCTGCCTCCCATCTGGGTCTGTATCATTTGCAAACTTAAATGCTACAATGTGGAGATGCTGGTGTTGGATTAGGGTGGACAAGATCAAAAATCACACGATACCAGGTTATAGTCCAAAAGGTTTATTTGAAAATACAAGCTTTTGAGCTCAGCTCCTACCTCAGGCATAGTGTGAGAGTGAGGGTATAAGACACAGAATTTATAAGCAAAAAGGTAACAACCCTAAAACTGGCCGCCTCTTGTTGAATCTTTAACCAGTAGTCTCCTTCCTAACTGATAAAAGATTCAACAAGGGCCGGCCAGTTTTAGGGTTGTTAACTTTCTGCCTATAAATTCAGTGTCTTATACCCTCTCTCTCACATTACGCCTGAGGAAGGAGCTCCAAAAGCTTGCGTTTTCAAATGAACTTGTTGGACTTTAACCTGGTGTTGTGTGATTATTGACCTTAGATACTGCGTTTAGTTTTCTCATCTAAATCACCAATATATGTTGTGAACAATTGAGATCTAAGCATTGATCTGTGCAGTACCCCATTAGTCAGTGCCTGCCACTTGGAAATAGACTCTTTTATTCCTACTCATTGTTTCTGGTCTGCCAAGCAGTTCTCTAGATGGGAAATACAACTGGAAAGTGCCTGGGACAATGTCCCGGTGGGTGAAATCAGTGTCAGTTTGGTGGGTGAAAATGCAAGATCCATGTCTACTAGGTACTAGGACACTGAGGAGACAAATACATGAAGGATGAATTTGTAAACGGCAGATACATTTAATTTGCAATTATATCATTGTCAATTTGCAATGCATAGCGAGTGAATGTGATTAGGTTGCAAATTCAATTAAATACTTACAATACAAATTGACATCTCAATGATACAGACATTAATGGCAATGACTTTAAAGACATAAATGCTGACCAAAAGTCATCCATTACTTAAGAAACCTGCAAGGGTTCTGTGGGAGGCAGAGACAATTGATTTATCATCTGTAACGTAAGTATTACACTAGACTCCACGGAATGCAATTGGTTTCTTAATGAGTCTGGGATTGGAAGGGGGTCAGTGCGCAGCAGGTATTCCCATTTTGATGTCATACGTTGCTTATTCAGCTGGTGCAGAACCTTCACCAAGCCAGTGCACATGCTGAACTGAATGAATGATGGAAACGTAGCATTTGTTATTGGCGTGCTGCTGGTTTCACTATATGGAGGAGTGTGTGCAGCCCCTATCTACAGGGTATGCTAAAGAACAAAGAACAAAGAAAATTACAGCACAGGAACAGGCCCTTCAGCCCTCCAAGCCTGCGCCAATCCAGATCCTCTCTCTAAACCTGTCACCTATTTTCCAAGGATCTGTATTCCTCTCCTCCCTGCCCTTTCATGTATCTGTCTAGATACATCTTAAATGACGCTATCGTGCCTGCCTCTACCACCTCCGCTGGTAACACATTCCAGGCACCCACCACCATCTGCGTAAAGAACTTTCCACACATATCTCCCTTAAACTTTTCTCCTCTCACCTTGAAATCGTGACCCCTAGTAATTGAGTCCCCCACTCTGGGAAAAAGCTTCTTGCTATCCACCCTGTCTATACCTCTCGTGATTTTGTAGACCTTAATCAGGTCGCCCCTCAACATTCGTCTTTCTAATGTAAATAATCCTATTCTACCCAACCTCTCTTCATAGCTAGCGCCCTCCATACCAGGCAACATCCTGGTGAACCTCCTCTGCACCTTCTCCAAAGCATCCACATCCTTTTGGTAATGTGGCAACCAGAACTGTACACAGTATTCCAAATGCGTTCGAACCGAAGTCCTATACAACTGCAACATGACCTGCCAACTCTTGTACTCAATACCCCGTCCGATGAATGAAAGCATGCCATATGCCTTCTTGACCATTCTATTGACCTGCGTTGCCACCTTCAGGGTACAATGAACCTGAACATCCAGATCTCTCTGTGCATCAATTTTCCCCAGGGCTTTTCCATTTACCGTATAGTTGACTCTTGAATTGGATCTTCCAAAATGCATCACCTCGCATTTGCCTGGATTGAACGCCATCTGCCATTTCTCTGCCCAACTCTCCAATCTATCTATATTCTGCTGCATTCTCCGACAATCCCCTTCACTATCTGCTACTCCACCAATCTTAGTGTCATTTGCAAACTTGCTAATCAGACCATCAATACCTTCCTCCAGATCATTTATGTACATCACAAACAACAGTGGTCCCAACACAGATCCCTGTGGAACACCACTGGTCACTGTTCTCCATTTTGAGAAACTCTCTTCCATGACAACTCTCTGTCTCCTGTTGCCCAGCCAGTTCTCTATCCATCTAGCTAGTACACCCTGAACCCCATGCGACTTCACTTTCTCCATCAGCCTACCATGGGGAACCTTATCAACATGCCTTACTGAAGTCCATGTACATGACACCCACAGCCCTTCTCTCACCTATCAACTTTGTCACTTCCTCAAAGAATTCTATGAAGTTGGTAAGACATGACCTTCTCTACACAAAACCATGCTGCCTATCACCAATAAGTCCATTTTCTTCCAAATGTAAATGGATCCTATCCCTCAGCATCTTCTCCAGCAGCTTCCCCACTACTGATGTCAGGCTCACCTGGATTACCTGGATTATCCTTGCTACCCTTCTTAAACAAAGGGACAACATTAGCAATTCTCCAGTCCTCCGGGGCCTCACCCGTGCTCAAGGATGCTGCAAAGAAATCTGTTAAGGCCCCAGCTGTTTTCTCTCTCGCTTCCCTCAGTAACCTGGGATAGATCCCACCTGGACCTGGGACTTGTCCACCCTAATGCCTTCTCGAATACCCAACACTTCCCCCCCTCCTTATGCTGACTTGACCTGGAGTAATCAAACATCTATCCCTAACCTCAACATCCGTCATGTCCCTCTCCTTGGTGAATACCAACGCAAAGTACTCATTAAGAATCTCACTCATTTTCTCTGACTCCTTGCATAACTTCCTTCCTTTGTCCTTGAGTGGGCCAACCCTTTCTCTAGTTACCTTCTTGCTCCTTTTGTATGAATAAAAGGCTTTGGGACTTTCCTTAACCCTGTTTGCTAAAGATATTTCATGACCCCTTTTAGCCCTCTTAATTTCTCGTTGCGGATTGGTCCTACTTTCCCAATATTCTTCCAAAGCTTCATCTGTTTTCAGTCGCCTAGTCCTTATGTATGCTTCCTTTTTCCTTTTTGTGAGTCTCACAATTTCACCTGTCATCCATGGTTCCCTAATCTTGCCCTTTCTATCCCCCATTTTCACAGTGACATGCCTGTCCTGCACTCTAATCAACCTCTCTTTAAAAGCCTCCCACATATCAAATGTGGATTTACCCTCAAACAACTGCTCCTAATCCATATTCCCCAGCTCCTGCCGAATTTTGCTATAGTTGGCCTTCCCCCAATTCAGCACTCTTCCTTTAGGACCACCCTCGTCTTTGTCCATGAGTATTCTAAAACTTATGGAATTGTGATCACTATTCCCAAAGTAATCCCCTCCTGAAACTTCAACCACCTGGCCGGGCTTATGCCCCAACACCAAGTCCAGTATGGCCCCTTCCCGAGTTGGACTATTTACATACTGCTCTAGAAAACCCTCCTGGATGCTCCTTACAATTTCTGCTCCATCTAAACCCTTAACACTAAGTGAATCCCAGTCAATGTTGGGAAAATTAAAATCTCCCATCACCACCATCTTGTTGCTCCTACATTCTTTCCATAATCTGTTTACATAGTTGTGCCTCTATCTCACGCTCGCTGTTGGGAGGCCTGTAGTACAGCCCCAACATTGTTACCGCACCCTTCCGATTTCTGAGCTCTGCCCATATTGCCTCACTGCTCGAGTCCTCTATAGTGCCCTCCTTCAGCACAGCTGTGATATCCTCTTTAACCAGTAATGCAACTCCTCCACCCCTTTTACCTCCCTCTCTCCTCTGTCTGAAGCATCTATATCCTGGGATATTTAGTTGTCAATCTTGCCCTTCCCTCAACCAAGTCTCAGTAATAGCAATAACATCATACTCCCAGGTACTAATCCAAGCCCTAAGTTCATGCCATACCTACTACACTTCTCGCATTGAAACAAATGCACCTCAGACCACCTGTCCCTTTGCATTCATCATCTGCTCTCTGCCTACTCTTCCCCTTAGTCACACTGACTTCATTATCTAGTTCCTTACAGGCTTTAGTTACTACCTCCTTCCTGTCCACTAACCTCCTCATTTGGTTCCCATCCCCCTGCCACATTAGTTACACCCTCCCCAACAGCATTAGCAAAAGCACCCTCTAGGACATTGGTTCCAGTCCTACCCAGGTGTAGACCATCCAATTTGTACAACTACCACTACCACTGACCCTTCTGAGAGCTGAGAACTTGTCTTGTCAACGTGGGTCATTTCCAGCAAGAGTTTTGTGCCCTGCCCCTGTGAGATGCTGCTGCAGTGGCTGCCTTCTTAAGAAGGTGAAAGAGGACAGAGGAAGGCCAGGGCTGACAACAAGCTCAGGAGTAGCAGCAGGCCACTGCAAAGGCCAAGAAGCATCCAACTTGGGGAGAGGTCTGAGCAAGAAGGGGCCTTTAGAATGTGTTGGGAGGATCAGAGACTTTTGTCCCCGACTTCCCTTACTGGAGATGAACTCGGCACAATGTCAGTGCAGACTTCATATGTTCTGGATCACTGACAGAAATTTGCCGGATGCTAGAACAGGACCTGAAGGCTGTGGAAGTGGAAGGTTATCCTTTCCCAGTGACTGTGAAGATAACTGCCACTTTAAACTTCCAAGTGGCTGGCTTCTTCCAGTGTGTAACGGGTGACCCGTGTAGGATTTCTGAGTTGCACGCCCACAAATGCAGTGGCCAAAGCTGCGCAAGGTTGTGACAAATTCAGTGCTCTACCCCAGACAGTAGAATTTGAAACATAACTGGGTTCCCCTCGGCACAGGGGCACCATCAACTGTACACACATGGCACTAAGAGGGAAATATCACAATACCGCTTCATCACTTTTAATGACTGTAAACAAAAGTTCATGTTTGGAATTTTTCAATTGCATGCCTACATGTAATAATCCCCACCTGGACAATGACAATATGCTGGAGTTCAGTGAGCATTGGGGACAAAGGAGCAGTGACCTAGATGTTTAGACAGGACATAGCTAAGAACAGATAAACTGTGCTGTATACTGGTTAAACAGCGACTAGGATGAGAGAATTTATTTGTAAGTATAAGAGAGTGTCAGCCCTTCTGTACCATGAACCACTTGGCTTTGTGATGCTATGCTAGATGCTGATCTTTCGGCAGTAATCCAATGAGTGGTGAGTCGTTCTGGGAACAGCGAGTGATAGGATAAGACTAGAATTGGGTGAGGTAGGCATAGGTAGTTAAAGAGTTAATAAAGTTTGGAAGATACTACAAGTGATCTATTAAGTTCCAAGAAAGACCAGGAGGCTGAAGTGTTAACAGCAGGAGTCTTATTATGGAAATGTTTACAATACAGGCAGCAAGGTTACAATAAGCCAATTCCCACCCAATATCGCCAATGGCATCTTCATCGCAACACAGGGTCAGATTTTTAAAGTGACAGTTCACCATATTTACCAAATACACAGCAAAACCTCACAAGCTTTGTGGTGAGAACCCATCGAGGAAATCCAGTGAAACTATCATTCAGCCAAAAAAACATAAGATTCAGCCTTTTTTTCATCCAGTGTAAAATGGTGTAGTGAAGAGAATCATATGATTTGTTTAAATTCAACCCTGGTGTCTTGGTAACTGTGGAACAGGGAGACCCAGGGTGAGACTTATTAGGAGCAAAGTGAGGGGCATAGACAGGTAGATAGGGTGAGGTGCATGGTTTTAAGGTAAGGAAAAGATTATATGGGGATTTTAGGAAAAATATCTTTCATCCTGATGGTAATGGGTATCTGGAACACACGGCCTGAAATGATAGTAAAGGCGAGAACCCTCAAAACTTTTAAGGAACATTTAGATGAGCACTTGAAATGCTGTAGCTTGTAAGGCTATATGCTAAGTGCTGGGAAAAGAGATTAGAATAGATGGATGTTTGATAACTGGTGCAGACACAATGAGCTGAAGGCCTTTTTCCGTACTGTAAAATCTTCATGACTCTATGACTCTGAAGTGTAAACTGTTCACCTATGAAATAAACATAAAAGCAACTGTGCCAACCTGTGGATAGGCTTTTCATCTCTGAGGATTGGGACAGAAAAGAGAGAAGGAGGGAGGTCTCAGAGACAAACAGAAGCTGCAGCTGGTGTGGTCAGCAGTGAGAATAAGGTTGCAAGTTCTGTGCAAGTTACCACAGAGGAAAGTGGGAGGAAAGACATTTGTTGATCAAAGAGTTACATTCCATGCCAATCTAAGGGATCCTGAAGATTTGACCAAGCATAGCTGGTGGGGATGGGATGGGGAACATCACTAGAGTGGGCTTACCCTTCGTATTTAACTCACGTCTTCGCCAGAAGTGCATTTTTACAGGGTCTCAACATTGCAACACAGTGAACAAGGGAAACAAGCCAATGGAAAGCTGGGGTGATATTGGACAACTTTCTTTAAAGGCTGCTATTCTGTAGATCGCTGGCAATGATTTTTAATTATAGTGTGGGTTTTTTATTCATGTTAAAAACTAACAAAAGTTATTTAGTCTTTAACTTAGGGTATTAGTTACCTATTAAATATGTTTAGTTAATGCTACTTTTAGTTCATCTGTTACAGGAGAAGTCCTAAAACTTGAAATCTTGTCATTTCATCATTTCAGTCAGTCACTGGGAATTTGAAAAGTTATTGTTCTCTAACACTTTATAAATTGATCCATTGCTAAGGAGACTTTTGGCTCTGGACAGGCTGTTGATGAATCACATGGACCGAACCATTAAACTCAAATGTACGATCAGAATTCCAGTCCACGTGGTCGCCGCACTTCATTGTTAAAATCTGCTCTGGGGATATCAGCATTGCTGGTGAGGCCAACCTTTGTTGCTTATCTAATTGCTCCTAGGAAGGTGTTTGTAAGTCATTTTCTTGATCGCGGCAGTTCACGTGATGCAAGTACATTAACTGTACTGCTGGGAAGGGAGTTCCAGGATTTTGATTGATAGGACCCACAAAAGAGTTCAGAGATCCAGGGCAGGTGCAGCCCAAACTATCAATATGGAATCCAGAGTGACATTGTTGCCCTTTCTTGCTCCACAAAAGGAAGGGTTGAACTTTTGCTGTCTCTGCTTCTTGCGAAGCAGAAGTAGTAGCCTGTTAAAATACATTTTAAAATATTCTGCCAATTTTACAGAAAATTGATTAAAAACATTCTTGAGCCTGCAGCTTTCTTTAACGTATCCACAGAGCTGTTGGGCATTTCATTTGATTTAGAGTGACCTGATTTAGAAAAGTAAGCCATGGGAATGTGTGGCTCCATGATGGCTGACAGGTTGGGCAACCAATGGCAGACTTCTGGGGAAGGTGGGCTGTCATGATAGTTCCAAACTTACATTTTCTCACAGGAAACTGTAAATGTAATCTTCACCTGCAGAATTCTTAAAGCTTTTAAAAGAATTATAATTAATTCAGTTTCCTCTCCAGGCTGTGTTTACCTATTTGTCCAAGTCTACATCTGGCCTTCACCTGCCCTGCTCCCTTCCCCCATTTCTCCTACCTGCTCCTCATTTCATCGTTATTCCAGTTGGTGGCCTGAAAGGTGTATCAAGTTTAAGTTCATATTTCTTGATCTGCCTTGCATAAAATTTTTTTAAAAACTTCCAAAACAGTAAGCTGCTCTGTCAATTCCTTCCACTGTTCATCACAGTTCTGCCAATGTCATGACCCTATTCCTACATAGCTGCCCATGAATACTGACAAAGTTATGAGTCTAATTCTGAATATTTTTGCCATCCTTCTCCCCTTTGAGGTCTCATGTCAGATGTGACTCTGTGGTAGTACTTCATGGCAGGAAGTTTTGAGTTTCAAGTCAATCCCATCTAAATCAGCTGAATTGTCCAATTGCCGTCTTTTGATAAAGTAAACTTCCATGTTGGGAAGGAATGGGGGACATAAATTACCTAAATATAGACTGGGATACTGTCAGCGTAAGGGGCAGTGAGGAATGAGTGTTCCCAAATTGTATTGGAGAGAATTTCCTACAATCCAACAGGAAAGATGCATGATTGGAGCTGCTCCTTGGAAATGAGATGGCCAAAGTGGATCAAGCGTCAGAGGGGGAGCATTTACGAGACAGCAATCATTGTATCATAAGGTTCAGGTAGGTGTCAGAGAATGACATGCAACATTTCTGAGTAAGAAGAATCAATTTCCAGAGAGCTGACTTCAATGGGATGACGACAACAGAGCTGAGCGGGATTGGTTGGAATAAAAAAATGACATGTGAATGCTGAAAATCAGAAACAAAAACATAAATTGCTGGGAAAACTCAGTAGGCCTTGCAACATCTGTGGAAAGAAAACAGAGTTAATGTTTCAGGTCCAGTGACCCTTCTTCAGACCCATTCTGAAAGGTCACTGGATCCAAAATATTAACTGTTTTCTCTCCAAATATGCTGCAATATTTGCTGAGTTTTCCCAGCAATTTCTGTTTTTGTTTTTGTTTTTGTTTGAAATAAGAGATTGGCAGGAAGAACAGTAACTGAACAATGGACCACCTTCAAAGAGTAGATGGTTTGGGTACAGTCTAGATATATTCCCTCTAATACAAAAGGTAGGAAAACAAATCCAGAGTTTCCTGGAATACAAAGAGGGTAGAAACTAATATTGGAAAGAAAAGGAGTGCTTATGACAGGTGTAAGGTAGAAAATACAATTGAGAATCTACAGGAATACTGGAAGTTTAGAGGGGAGGTCGTAAAGCAAATAAGGAAGGCAAAGAGCAATAAAGAGAAAACTTAGCAACTAAAATAAAGGAACGTTCCATAGTCTTCTAAAGCGATGTAAACAGTAAGTAAGTGGTTGAAAGAGGAATAGGGATAATCAGAAAACAAAAAGGGAAGTTACGGATGGAGGCAGTGGCATAGCTAAGGTGTTAAACGAACGATTTGCAAGTGTCTTCACAAAAGATGAAGATGCCGCCTTGCCCGGGAAGAAACTCTGTTACTAGAAAGGATCAAAATTAATAAGGAAGACGTCTTGGATGGATTACCAGCACTTAAAGTTAATAGGGCACTGGAACCTGATGAGATGCATTCAAAGATTTTGAAGGAAGTGAGGGTAGAAATTGTGGAGGCACTGGCCATAATATTTCACTCTTCCCAGGTCAAGGCTTGTGCCAGAAGACTGGAGAATCAGCAACATTACAGCCTCAATCAAAAAAGGCTATGAGGGTAATCCCAGCAATTACAGACTTTGGTTTAACATTGGTAGTGGGGAACCTTCAGAAACAATTATTCAGGGCAGATTCAGTTACATGAAAAAAAATGTGGGTTGTTTAGTAAGAGTTGGCATGGACTTCTAAAGGGAAAATTGAGTCTAACTAACTCGTCAGGGTTTTTTGAAGAGGTAAAGTCAAGGATTATTGAAGGTGGCACTTTTGATATGGTATACATGAATTTCCAGAAGGGATTTGATACAGTACCTCACAACAAACATGTGAAGAAAGTTGTAGATCATGGTATAAAAGAGATAGTGACTGTATGGATACAAAATCAGCTGAGTGATAGAAAGCAGGGTGTAGTGGTCAATATTTTGTAGGTTGATGGGAGGTTTGTCGAGGAGATCCCTTGGGCCCTTGCTTTTCCTGACATATATAAATAATCTGGATCTTGGTGGGCAAGGCTCAATTTAAGTTTGTAGATGGCACTAAACTTAGAAGAGTTGTAAACAGTGAGGAGAATAGTGTGGAACTCCAGATGGACATTAACAAGTTGGTGGAGTGGCCAGATTGATGACAGAAGAGGTTCAGTGGGAAGATATGTGAGGTGATACACTTTGGTGGGAAGAACACCGAAAGACAATATAAAATCGGAGCACAGTTCTAAAGGGGTGCAGGAACAGAGGGACCTGGGTGTATACGTGCACAAATGTTTCAATGTGGCAGGACAAGAGGAGAGAGTAGTTAATGAAGCATACAGAGTTCTCAAATTTATTAATAGATGCATTTAGTACGAGAGCAAGGAAGTGATGTTGAACTTGTATAAGATACTTAGTAGACCTCAGCTGGAGTATTGTATAGAGTTGTGGGTGACACATTAATGGAAAGATGTGAATACAAATGAGAGAGTGTAGCAGCAAATTACTCTTATGGTTCCAGGAATGAGAAACTTCAGCTATTGGGATAGATTGAGGACATTAGGACTGTTCTTTTTGGAAAGAAAAAGGCTGAAAGGAGATCTGAATATGGTTTTCAAAATCATGAGCAGACTGGGTAGAATAGATAGGATGTAGCTGTTTCTGCTTGTAAAAGATACAAGAATGAGAGGATACAGATTTAAAGTGTGCCAGTGAAGCAAGGGTGATGTGAACTAAAACTTTTTTTAAGCAGTACATTGTTAGGGTATGGAATACACAGCCTGAAAATGTGATGGAGGAAGGTTCAATTGATGCATTCAAAAGAGCATTGGATAGATTTTTGGATGGTAGTGGTGTGCAGGTACCATGGGCCAAATGACCTTTTTTTACACTGTGCTAATTCTGAGATTGTGTTTTTTTTACTCGCTTGTGGGATGTGGGCATCTTTGGGTGGGAAGCATTTATTGCCCATCCCTAGCTGAACCTGAGAAGGTGGTAATGATCTGCAATCTTGAACTGCTGCAGTCCATATGCTGTACGTATACTCAATGCCATTAAGGAGGGAATTCAAGGATTTTGACCCGGTGACAGTGAAGGAACGGAAATATATTTCCAAGTCAGGATGGTGAGTGGCTTGAAAGGGGGCTTGCAGGTGGCGCTGTTCTGATGTATCCACTGCCCTTGTCCTTTTAGTTGGAGGGTGCTGTCCAAGAATTTCTGCAGTGCACTTTGTAGATAGTACACACTGTTGTTGCTGAGCATCAGTAGCAGAGGGAGTGGGTGCTTGTGGATGTAGTGCAATTCAAGGGTTCCTGGATGGTGGCAAGTTTCTTAAAGGTTGCTGGAACTGCAGGCAAGCATCCAGGCAAGTAGGTATTATTCCATCACACCCTGATGTGTGCTTTTCAGATTGTGGACAGGCTTTAGGGAGTCAGGAGGTGAGTTATTTGTCTCTGACCTGCTTTGGTAGCCGCATTATTTATATGGCAAGCCCAGGTAAGTCAATGGTAATCCCCATGTTGTTGATAGCGGGGAATTCAGTGATAGTAATGTTATTGAATGCCAAGGAGTGGTGGTTAGATTGTCTCTTATTGGAGATGGTAATTTTCTTCATTAGTGTGGCACAAATGTTATTTGCCACTTTTCAGCCAAAGCCTGGTTATTGTCCATGTCCTGTTGCATTTGAATACAGAATACTTCAGTATCTGAAGACTTAGGAATGGAGCTAAACATTGCGCAATCATCGGTGAATATGCCCACATCTGACCTTATGATGGAGAGAAAGAAGTTGGTGAAGCAACTGGAGACAGTTGGGCCTAAGAGACTATCTTCACGAAATGTTGCAGGGATGTCTTTGAGCTGAGATGACTATCCTCCAAATACCACAACCGTGCCAGGGATGACTGCAACCAGCAGAGAGTTTTCCCCTGATTCCCATTGACTCCAGTTTTGCTAGGGCTCCTTGTTGTCACAGTTGGTCAAATTTGGCTTGATGGCAAGGTCTGTCACTTTCACCTCACCTCTGGAATTCAGTTCTTTTGTCCATGGTGGAGCAAAGGTTATATTGCCGTCAGGAGCCGAATGGCCCTGGCAGAACTCCAGCTGGCATCAAGGAACAGGTTATTGCTGAGCAGGTAGCTGCTTGTTACCACTGTTAATGATCCTGGATGGATGTAAACGATTTCACAGTATTCTTCTGAAGAAGAGTAAGGGAGTTCTCCCAATGGCCCAGACTATAGTTATATCTCAAACAATGCTACAATCGAGTATCGAGTCATTATCACATTATTGTTTGTGGGAACCTGCAAATTGTCTGTCACAGTTCTTGCATTATAACAATGATGAGACTGACTATAAAGCATGAGGGAACATCCTAAGACACTAAAAATGCAATTCTTTCTTTAATATCAAACTTCTGCACTGATTACTTTTGAGGCAGCATTTTTTATAAAGCAGCAAACTAAGATCTGTGCAGCTGTCCAAGCTTTGTGTACATCCCCAGATTATGGTTCGAACTGCCTCAGAGTAGACACAGGATATATCAATTAGTTTACAAATGGTACATACTGTGTCAACTTAATATAATTTGAACATATGACACTGTTTCAGTTTGCCATTGATAATTTCTTCCAAAATGTAGACAGAAACATGATTCTTGGTGAAAATCATTTCTTAAATGAAATGTACCAAAATCTCATAGGTTTGAAGACTCATATTAGATCACCTTTTAAATCCACAGGAAAATATTTAATCTTACCAAAAGAGAGAAAAGCATAAATTATTGTTGCGTTGAATTTAAGTTGTCTAATGAAGGACTGGTAAAAGGTTGTGTTCTCATTTTATTCAGTTTTCTTATGAACATTGCCGAAAAAAGGAATAAACATTTAAACACCTAAGAAAACTAGATATGAATTTTAACTATTTTTCAAAACTTCAGCATAAAATATGGGTATTTGAGTTTATTGTTTTAGATGTTGTCCACAATTTCTGTGAAACATTCATTGTGTATTTTGCATCCTAACAAACAAACAGTTCCACAGTCTCAGTGGTATTTTTCTTACCTCCTTGATGTCATTGTGCTTTGCTAGAGTTACCATGGTGATGACCAATCACCCTGGAGAGGTGCTTGTTGGAAAGAATAGCACAGATTTTTGCCTTATTTGGCTTAACGTCTTTAAAATTCATTATATTTTTATGAGACTATATCATTTCTGACCACAAGTTGTCTAGTTCATAATTTAAGACATACCTTCAGAACCAAAGTGCAACTAAAAAAATCTGTAACATAAAATTAAACTGAAGTATGATGTATTATTCGTAAAATTTTTTGTAGAATATACTAACGTTATTGTCAATTGTATTTTTTCCCATTGTTATTCTCATTACATCTTTTAAAAATATGCTTTCTTTTGCTTTTGCTTCAACACCGTCTAGACAATGCACTATTCCTCAGCAAATTATATGTTTTCTTGATTTCTTCTCACTCTCACCCAATTCAGGCTATTTCTTTCCTTACTGATAAGTGGTCGATGAATGGAAGCAATCTCAGATAAATTGTATACTGATTTTTCCCCCTTCCACATCGGGAAGATGTTGGATTCTACTTGGCATTTTTTCAGCGGAACAGTTAAAATTGGGAGCCTACAGCAAAGGAGAAATAAAAAAGGAATCAAGCCAATGCTTAATCATGTGTCAGAGAATTGCCCTTTTATGCATTATTGCACAACATGGTGTTTTCAAGATGTGAAAAGAGCATGAAAGAGAATGCAGTCAAGGTTCTCATCCTCTTTATGCTAACTCTATGATTAATGATTCCTGCGTTGGAAACTGTGTCACTGTGCACTCACAGTACGTTTATCAGAAATGAACAAAGGTTATCCAGTGGAAAAGCAGACAGTTTGAATGCAGGCGAGGTACCTGTTCTAACTCTGAAGTTATTTATAGAATCAGCTGCGCTCTGTGTGGAATCAAAAGCCATGATATTCTATTTTTTGCACAAAGAATCGCGCTAAAAGTAAAATGATAAAAAAAAGGACTGTGGAATTCACTAAGGTAGCTTAAATGTTGCATACTGAAAATAAAGAGCTTCATGTGTCCAATATTAGTCAACAGAAAATGTAACCCTTTGAAGAGCAATTATTTCTTATTTATACTGGTATTAATGCTTGTTCAATAAATATTTTGATGTCCAAGATAGTAATAATTCAGGAACTTTATCTGATATGGAAAGTTCTTGTCACTTATCCATTATTAAAACTATTTCGTATTGCCGTCTATGAAAGATAACTTGAATTATTATTTCAAAATGCAGGAATCAGTTTGCATTTATCAAATGTTGTACAGTTTGGTCATAATTGTGACTGATAATTTGCTGAGTAAGGTGAGGGCCCATGGTGTTCGAGGTGAGTTACTGGCATGGATTGAGGATTGGCTGTCTGACAGAAGGCAGAGAGTTGGGATAAAAGGCTCTTTTTCGGAATGGCAACCGGTGACAAGTGGTGTCCCGCAGGGTTCAGTGTTGGGGCCGCAGCTGTTCACTTTATATATTAATGATCTGGATGAAGGGACTGGGGGCATTCAGGCAAAGTTTGCCGATGATACGAAGTTGGGTGGACAGGCAGGTAGTACGGAGGAGGTGGGGAGGCTGCAGAATGATTTAGACAGTTTAGGAGAGTGGTCCAGGAAATGGCTGATGAAATTCAACGTGAGCAAATGCGAGGTCTTGCACTTTGGAAAAAAGAATACAGGCAAGGACTATTTTCTGAATGGCGAGAAAATTCATAAAGCCAAAGTACAAAGGGATCTGGGAGTGCTAGTACAGGATTCTCCAAAGGTTAACTTGCAGGTTGAGTCTGTGATTAAGAAAGCGAATGGAATGTTGTCATTTATCTCAAGAGGGTTGGAATATAAAAGCAGCAATGTGCTTCTGAGACTTTATAAAGCTCTAGTTAGGCCCCATTTAGAATACTGCGTCCAATTTTGGGCCCCACACCTCAGGAAGGACATACTGGCACTGGAGCGTGTCCAGCGGAGATTCACATGGATGATCCCTGGAATGGTAGGCCTAACATACGATGAACGGCTGAGGATCCTGGGATTGTATTCATTAGAGTTTAGAGGGTTGAGGGGAGATCTAATAGAAACTTACAAGATAATGCATGGCTTCGAAAGGGTGGACGCTGGGAAGTTGTTTCCATTCGGTGGAGATACTAGGACCCATGAGCACAGCCTTAGAATTAGAGGGGGTCAATTTAGAACGGAAATGAGGAGACATTTCTTCAGCCAAAGAGTGGTAGGCCTGTGGAATTCATTGCCCCGGAGCGCAGTGGAGGCTGGGACGTTGAATGTCTTCAAGGCAGAGATTGATAAATTCTTGATCTCGCAAGGAATCAAGGGCTACGGGGAGAGTGCGGGTAAGTGGAGTTGAAATGCCCATCAGCCATGATTAAATGGTGGAGTGGACTCGATGGGCCGAATGGCCTTACTTCCACTCCTATGTCTTATGGTCTTATGGTCTTATAATTGGTGCACTTGTATTCAGCTAAATAAAAATCCTGAACTGTCATATTTTGTCTATAAGTATTTATCCAATATTCTATATTTTTGTCATGCATTCTATGACACAGTAGTTTTATTATTAAGCTACATTATTTAAACAAGCTATTCAACTCTCGTGAATAAAGAATAATTAGTTTCTTTTATCATCAGGGACAAGAGTAATTATTAACTTCATCAAATGTATTCCCCATGGTGGGTTGGATTTTATTTCAAAAGGAATGGTGTATAAAAATAGTAAAGTCTTGCTAACACTATAAAAGGCACTAGTCAGACCACAGCTGGAATACTGTGAACAGTTGGGCCCCTTACTTAAGGAAAAGTATTCTGGCATTGGAGGCAGCCCAGAGAAGGTTCACTCGCCTGATCCCGGGTACGGAGGACTGTCTTATGAGGAAATGTTGAGTAGATTAGGCTTGTACTTCCTGGAGTTGAGACGAATGACTAGCAACTTTATTGAAACACAAAAGATTGTTGAGGGACTTGATGGGATAGATGTGGACAAGTTGTTCCTCCTTGTGGGAGAGTCTGGGGCCAAAGGGCATAATCTCAGACTAAGGGGTTGCATATTTAAGACAGACATGAGGAGGAACTTATTCTCTTAGAGAAGAGTGAATTGGTGGAATTCTTTACTGCAGAGAGCTGTAAAGGTCGGGTCTGAACAGTTCTTCAGAATTGTTCTGAAGAATGTTCACTGGACTTGAAACGTTAACTCTGCTTTCTCTCCACAGGTGCTAAGAATTTCCAGCAATTTCTGATTTCCAGCATCCTCAGTTCTTTGTTTTTTTTTGAATCAAATCTTCTGGAATTGACTGAGAGTCACTAGATTTGATCTTGGATTCAAACTACCACATTGTCTCAAAAGGGCGAAAGAATATCTTCTAGACTAAAAGTGTTGTCAATACTCTTATACTAAGACCATACAGTAACAATGCTCTGACATCATTGGGTTTTTTTTATAAGCAAATACAGTCGCTATCTCAGACCACAAAGGCCAAGGTTGACGCTAACCAACTAATACCAACATGACATTTGGAAAGAGGATATAAGGCAGGCAAGTTGGTCTTTTTATTTAAAAGCAAAGGCTTTAACTTCTGTCTGAAAGACAAAGAACAACAACTGCTCAGTAACAATGGAGAAGGCAGCAACATGACTGGACCTGGAGACTGCAACATCATAAGGTTACCAAGCGATCCTTTTCAAGCCCACTAATACAGAAAACCAACCTGTGGTTTCAAGACTACAGTAACTCATGTTGTGACTGGCCAATAGCAGGCCTGTCCATTTTTTTTTTACAAGGCCAGTCATTCACATGAATCATGAACTATTATTTTATTCCTCACTTGTAAGCATGCACTATTCTCTTAAACTATATTTCTCTGAAGTGGCTGATTGAATGATGTTGAAGATGCAATAGATTTTTGGGTGAATGTGTGAATAAATATTCCTGTTTGCTGTTCACACACTCAGGGGCTTAAGAAACAGGCAGTTCCTCCATTTTCAAAAACACCCTGAATGTTGACAGTAAGGGACAGTTATCCTTTCCCATCACTGCCTGTATCAAAATTTCACACTCATCAAGAACCAGAATGGCTGAATCTGACATTAAAAGAACAAATTGGAAGCAAAAGGGAAATGTTGAAATTGCTTCTGCAACAAGTTGGCTTCATGTATATTGCTTTTAGAAAATAGAATGTTCAAACTTAACATGGAATCTTTTATAGAAAAGGAGGATTTGACTTAGATTAGCAATCTTTACAACTGAACAGCTTAGAGCAACAGCTGATTAGGTGAAACATTGTGTGAGGAGAAAGACGACAAATCCTGACATAGTAAATATGGTCTAGGCCCGAAACGTCAGCTTTCCTGCTCCTCCGATGCTGTTTGGCCTGCTGTGTTCATCCAGCTCTACACCTTGTTATCTCAGATTCTCCAGCATCGGCAGTTCCTGCTATCATAGTAAGTATGGTAGTTGAGCACTTTCTCATAACATCAATATCACACCTGGGAGTTGCTAACTGACAATAGAGGAAAATGGCAACACATGGTTATGGGCTAGCGTGCACCAGCAGGATGCCCAGTGATTACAGCCATTTAGTGATATATGTTAATGCTGAAAACAATAAGCCACAACAGTAGCTTCACATGCAATACTTGTAGAAGAACCTGGCTGTCTAAGATTGGTCTCTTCAGCCATCATGAAAGGTTCCCAATATTAAGAAACTCTATCTAAAATCTATTATTTCGTATATGACCATCAGCTTTGAATGAGAAGAAGCCAAATCCTGACTTTTCATTGGTACAGTAATTATTTTACACAGTAAATGGCAGAATGTAGATGGCGTTCCCTATGGATGCTTTGGAGTATTAAACAAGGCAACTCTCCTTGCAAACTTATGTAGCAACACTTGTATTTGTCCAAGCGATCAGCAAAGGTTAAGTTGTAATGTTGTTTCTTTACTTGTCTGCTCTCATTTATTAATTAATACTGGAAGTAATTCATCGTTCTCCATCAATGATACGCAACATCAAAGAAAATTGGAACAATGACATTTAAATATGACTTTTTTTCTCTAGCCTGGAATTCATACATTAAACCAATAAATTCTAATGTAGCAAAGTGAATTGTACTTCATGTTCTTTCATTTGTGAGAACAATGGTAACAACTGTCTCAGAATGGACAGCTGGGATTACCAGCACAAAGTGTTTTAACTTGTTGCCAAATAATATATTGAAAGTTTAAATTCTTAATTTTTTATACATGGCCTTATATATATTTTATATACATATATAGATAGATAGATAGAATAATGAAATCGTATTAAATACAATCTATTGAATTTTAGATAGTGTGTAAATAATTTATCATACTATTAAAATAGATTGGTGTAGTAGAAATTACTAATGAATCTTCTGAGAAACATTAATGATTGCCATATATACCAAGTTAAACATATTTACCATTTTTTTAAAAGGAGGAATACATGTCCAAACATCTACTTGGTCAAGGCTATGCCTGATTTCATTGATGATTTTCTTTAGTAAGCAGGCCTACATTTCAGCCTTCTCTCATTTCAGGGAACTGTTCTACTAGCATCAGCTGGTAGGCATGGAAGGTAGTAGATCTGCAGGGAATCCAAAATATCATCTTTAAGACACCAGAAATCCCAGCATGAGATTCTCAAATCAGAAACCATCAATAAATCATCCTGAATAGCTTATTCACAATGACACAAATGAATATGCTCAGTAGTAATTTTTAAAATATTAGTATTGTAATGATATAAGTTAGAAACAAGAAAGCTTTAACAACACACTCTTAAGTAAACATTTAATCTACTTTAAGAACACTGAAGTTAAGTTAGTAACAGATGCAACTTAGTTTCATGCCAGAAGCAACAACTCTGATCAAACTGTATTGTTTTATCAACCATGCTGATATGATTCAAGTGATTACAAAGGAGTAAGAGCAATTTCTAATCATACCAACAGCTAAGGAAGCTGCAATACATTTTCACAATTAATCAAAGTCATGTTTAAAATGAGTTCTTCCCCAGCTGCCTTGACAGGACATGTGATAAGTACTAAGAGAACACTAGAATGTGCTGGAGATAAAAGGTACTGCAGATGCTGGAGAATCCGAGATAACAAGCATGGGGCTGGATGAACACAGCAGGTCAAGCAGCATCATAGGAGCAGGAAAACTTGACGTTTCGGGCCTAAACCCTTCATCAGAAAAAATTTTTTCTGATGAAGGGTTTAGG
>JAHRHZ010000268.1:29283402-29311263 GCA_024137785.1 Ginglymostoma cirratum | reverse complement strand
CCTAAACCCTTCATCAGAAAAAATTTTTTCTGATGAAGGGTTTAGGCCCGAAACGTCAAGTTTTCCTGCTCCTATGATGCTGCTTGACCTGCTGTGTTCATCCAGCCCCATGCTTGTTAACTAGAATGTGCTGATATAATTACACCTTGCAATCATATCACAATATTAGCTCTTCAGAAATTGATCATACAATCATTAAATGATACAGTTCAGATCAAAGGCATTTGCTCCATTGTTCCTGCACCACCTTTTTGTAGAGCTATCCAATTTTTGCCATTTCCTTGTCCTTTCTTAATTGCCCTGTATTCTTTTTCCACTTTAACTATTTATCCAATTCACTTTTAAACGTTAGGGTTAGTCTTCTTTCACCAAAATGTCTGGTAGTAAATTCCGGATCACAATGCTTAGATGTAGTTAAACTTTAGAGAGTGCAGAAAAGATTTACGATGATGTTGCCAGGCTTGGAGAATTTGAGTTACAGGGAAAGGCTGAAAAGCCTGAGGCACTTTTCCTTGGAGCGTCAGAGGCTGAGGGGTGGCCTTAGAGAGGCTTATAAAATCATGAGGAGCATGGATAGGGTGAATAGCCAAGTCTTTTTCCTAGGGTAGGGGAGTCCAAAACTAGAGGGCATAGGTTTAGGGTGAGAGGGGAAAGATTTAAAAGTGGTAATATTTTCATGCAGAGGGTGGAGCGTGTATGGAATGAGCTGCCAGAGGAAGTGTTGGAGACTGGTACAATTACACATTTAAAATGCATCTGGATGGGTGTATGAATTGGAAGGGTTTAGATGAATATGGGCCAAATGCTGGCAAATGGGATTAGGTCAGATTGGGATGTCTGGTCAGCATGGAGAAGTTGGACTGAAGGGTCTGTTTCTGTGCTGTATGATGGTATGACTTTATGACTCATGATTCCTCATGTTCTTTTGCTTGTCACCTTATATCTGTGCCCTTTGACTATTTACTGATATCTTTTGCCACTGGAAACAGTGGTAAAGTCTTGAGCAGCTTGGGTGCAACACTGAACTCCTTTTCTTTACTGTCATTCTCTGCATCTTTAAGGGGCTGAGTAGCATTTGGAAAAAATCCAACATATTTTTGCATTGAATCCAACCATTAACATCCCAACATCATGATCATGCACATTTCAGTTAAGACTGGACACGTGAAAGAACTGCGTCTGCATATACCAGTCCATTTGACCCACAATGAACTGCCACCTGTGCTGTACATCTGTAAGTGGGCCTTATGTGGCACAGTTAGACATGGTAATATAAAAAAAATTTTGCATCCAATTATTCCTGATCTACTCGATCAAAACAATTCATGATCTTGAAGGCCTCTATCCAACTCTTCTCTGTTCTAAGGAAAAATAATCCAGGTTCTCCAGTTTCTTCACATAACTGAAGTCGCGCATCCTTGGTATCATTTTAGTCAAGCTTATCTACACAATCTCCAAAGCCTGTCGTATGGTGTAGAATAATTTTTCAAAATCATTAGCTGTCATCTCTCTACAGCCATCTTTATGGACTTGCTCTTCTTCTTTGTTAAATATTTGCATAGAAAATGATTCAGCTTCTTAAAGTTATAGTGCAGCTTTCCCCGCGTTGTACTTTTCTTTTGTGTAATGTCCTGGGCGTGATTTTCATCTTGCTATCTGGCTACACCCTTTCTGATGGTTTGTCTGCAGATATTTCTTCCCTTTTCCCAATGTGTTATTGACATTTGGCATGGAACATCTCTCAGCATAATATAAAACATCAGTTTCTTCTCCCATTACCACACTCTAGCCCATGATTGACTACTTCAGTGCTTCTGCACACTGTTATATCCTTCTTGAGAGTACACTTCTCATCTCTCAATAGGTATGCTTCCATATTAAATTTATTTTGCTTAAGATAATCCTCTGATCAGATTATCTTTGTTATCCAAACTCACATGATTCAGCAAGATGTATCAATGCTAGTCTATTGATGACCATGAAACAATTGATTGTTGGTTCACTACTGTACTTTAGGAAAGGAAACCTGCTGTCCTTACCTGATCAGGCCTACATGTAACTCCCAACCCACAGGAATGTGGTTGACTCCTGACAATTCGGGACAGACAATAAATGCTGGCCCAGCCAGTGATGCCCACATGTCATGAGTGAAGTTAAAAAACATAGTCAATAGTTTCCCTCTCCCTCTGAGTATTAATCTTGAATGCATAATCTTAATAAGTAACATTAATGTGGTGTTTTAAGCACATCTTCAAAGCTCTCACACACTTTGCTGATTGACTTTTCTATGCCACCGTGAGACCTAGGCTGTAAGACAACTTGTAGCACTTCTCCCCAACAGTGTTAAGAAATTTTGTTATTCTTATTTACTTAGTTTTCTTGTTTAATTCAAACGCCATTTAATATTTTGCCACTGAGAATGGAAAGACTTCCAATACTGCTTTAAAGCTCCTTTCTTTTGTTGCACAAAAATTCACAGCCATTTGGACCCAGTTCACACTTAAAGATTGTAGGCTGCCATTTTAATACTTCCTTTATGTTACGTTTACTACCTCTATTACAGCTCTGAAAATTTACTTATTCTCTGCATCACACTTCTGAGAATTGAATTCATGGAATGTCATTAATGGCTCACAGAAACGAAAGTGAAAACATTTACAACAGAGGTAGACATCATATGCATATGGAAATCTGCTAATACGTAATGTACAAATGCCTTTCTCCGAATAATGATGAAAGAATCTACTTCCATTAAAACTGGAGGTGAATGTGTTGGAGCCAGTTTAGGATGGGGATTCAGATCTTTTTTGACAATTTAACCTCCCATTTGGCTCAAACATTTTTCCCTGCTGAAACACAAGCTTACAGTGAAGAGTACACCTTGAGTTTAGGAAGTTTGACTTCAGACAGTGGAATTTTAATTCCAGGGACAGTGACCTTCATGAGGTATGTTGAAGGTGAGGGAATTGGTGTTGGGAGCTAGTCGTTCAAAGATGATGGCGAGATTAACCTGGACATCGTGGATATGTACAGCTGGGTCTGTGGTTGCAGATTTTGGCATCACGGAACAATGTATAATTGAAGATGAAGAGCAGGCCGGGACGGAAACAGGAATCATTTCTATTGATGTTTTTGATATCAGAAAGGCAATAATGGAAACAAGTGAGAAAGTCTTATGGAGCTGAACAATGGAAGGATGGCATTGGAAGATGACAATTTATGGAAGTAGTTTTATATCCAAAAATATGCATCCAATTGAAAGTACAGGCAGATGGGCAGAGGGGGCGGGAATGCATCATTAGTTAGATATGGAATAAAATCAATAGCAAGAAGCAACATAGGGTCAAAAGGCATAGAAACTGTATGGGTACAGTTGAGGAACCACAAAGAAAAGAAAAACACTCATGGGGGCGTTGTGTGCAGGCCTCCTAGCAGTAGTCAGAATGGGGAGAAGGGAATAATTCAGGAGATAGAAAAAACACGTAAGAAAGGTACTATTACAATAATCATGGCAATTTCGGTTTGCAGGTAGAGTGGGAAAATCAGGTTGGTAGCAGATCCCAAGCAAAGGAATTTGTGGACTATCTGCAAGATGGCTTTTTGGAGCAGCTTGTGGTATACCCCACCAGAGAACACGAAATTCTGAAGTTGGTGGTGTATAATTAGATATACTTGATTAGGGAACGTACGGTAGAGGAACCCCTCGGGGGCAGTGACCTTAACATGATTGAACTCACCCAGTAGTTTGAGAGGGAGAAGCTGGAATCAGATGTAAAGATAGTACAATTTAGTAAATTGTAGTTAACTACAAAGACATGAGGGAGGAGCTGGCCAGAGTTGATTGGAAGGGGAACCAAGCAAGGAGGACACTGGAGCAGCATTAGCTGGTTGGTCATCTGACCACAGATTAAGGTCAGCTTAGGAGATCCATGTGGACTAAACAAAGCTGCCTGCACTTACATCATCATTTTAACACATAAATATTTAAACAGGACAACTTCATAGAGTCATAGAGATGTACAGCACAGAAACAGACCCTTTGGTCGAACTCGTCCATGCTGATCAGATATCCAAAATAAATCTAGTCCCATTTGCCAGCATTTGGCCCATATCCCTCTGAAGCCTTCTTATTTATATACCCACTCGATGCCTTTTAAATGTTGTGGTTGTACCAACCTCCACCACGTCCTCTGGCAGCTCATTCCATACACGCACCACCTTCTGCATGACAATGTTACCCCTTAGGTCCCTTTTAAATCTTTCCCCTCTCACCATAAACCTATGCACTCTAGTTTTAGACCCTGCTACCCTGTGGAAAACACCTTGGCTTTTCAACCTATATACGGCTGCCATGATTTTATAAATATCTTTAAGGTCACCCCTCAACCTCCAATGCTGTAGGGAAAATAGCCCTAGCTTATTCAGCCTCTCCCCCTATACCTGAAACCCTCCAACCCTGGCAACATCTTTTTGAGCATCAATATATTTGCATTTCCTGATTAATTGACATGTGAGTGAGAATTTCACATATTCAGAGATGGAAGAATAAGCTGCCAGTTAGCCGACTTGGAAAGACAACAGAACTAGACTCTAGAACACACACTGATCTATATTTCAATAGCTGCTTTTGAGCAACAGATTGGAGGGAGAGGAAAATTGAATTTGTGGCAATAAGAACTGGAGCCTTTCTTCCTGCCTGTTTCTCATGTCATTTCAGAAAGAAAAAACAACCATTCACCAAGAACTCAAATATCTCTACAAACTTAGCTATTGCAAGGGTACAAGTCCACCATTAAACAATTGTGGTCTCAGGTTTAGAATCTAACACTTCAGGGGTTCCAAGGACTTTTTTGTAACCCCTTTTAACCTACAAGGCACTCTCCCTTTTAAACATATTGCCTATGTTTGTGTGTGTTTGATGTTCATTTTTTTTCAGGGTTAGTAGTTAATAAAATACCTCTTTCATTTTTCATTCAAAAATCCTTGGTAATTGTCATCTTTGTTTTCCACTGAACCATGTTTCAATTGAAGTATGATAGATGCATGCTAAAAAGAAAAAAGAATTATTCCAACCAACCATGAGGGGGTTAAAAACCGGAGAGCTGATCTTCCCATCATCTGGAGTAAAATTGCACTTGAAAAACACAATGAAATTTCTGGAATCTTTATAGTTACAACTGATTAATAAAAATGACGTAATTTGGATAAATCCACTACAAAATGCTTGTTGTATCAATTTCTAATGTTTCCATTTGAAAATAATCAGCAAGTTCTTTGTGTCAAATTGATATTTATTTTCTTATAGTATATGAAAGGCTTGTATTAGAAAACAGTTGTGAAACAACTTTGATCTATAATAAGAGATAACAAGGTGTAGAGCTGGAAGAACACAGCAGGCCAAGCAACATCAGAGGAGCAGGAAGGCTGATGTTTCGGGTCTAGACCCTTCTTCAGAATGGGGGGGGGGAAGGGGATTCGGAAATAAATAGGGAGAGAGGGGGAGGCAGATAGAAGCTGGATAAAGGAGAAGATAGGTGGAGAGAGGACAGACAGGTCAAAGAGGCAGGGTTGGAGCCAGTAAAGGTGAATGTAGTGGGGGAGTTAGGAAGGGGATAGGTCGGTCCAGGGAGGACAGACAGGTCAAGGAGGCAGAATGAGGTTAGTGGGCAGGAGATGGAGATGGGGCTTGACAAGGGAGGAGTGGATAAGTGGGAGGACAGGTTAGGGAGGCGCGTACGAGCTGGTTTTGGGATGCAGTCAGGGGAGGGGAGATTTTGAAGCTTGTGAAGTCCACATTGGTTCCCCTGGGGTTGCAGGGTTCCCAAATGAAGTATGAGATGCTGATCCTGCAATCTTCGGGTGGCATCATTGTGGCACTGCAGGAGGCCCAGGATGGACATGTCGTTCAAGGAGTGGGAGGGGGAGGGGGAGTTGAAAATGGTTCGTGACTGGGAGGTGCAGTTGTTTGTTGCGAACCAAGCGTAGGTGTTCCAAAAAGCGGTCCCCAAGCCTCAGCTTGGTTTCCCCGATGTAGAGGAGGCCACAACGGGAACAGCGGGTACAGTATACCACGTTAGCAGATGTGCAGGTGAACTTCTGTTTGATGTGGAAGGTTTTCTTTGGGCCTGGGATGGGGGTGAGGGGGGAGGTGTAGGGGCAGGTGTAGCACTTGCTGCAGTTGCAGGGAAAAGTGCCGGGTGTGGTGGGGCTGGAGGGGACTGTGGAGCGGGCAAGGGAATCACAGAGAGAGTGGTCCCTCTGGAAAGCAGACAAGGGTTGGGAGGGAAAAATGTCTTTGGTGGTGGGATCGGATTTCAGATGGCAGAAGTGTCGGAGGAAAATGCGTTGGATTCGGATGTTGGTGGGGTAGCACGTGAGGACAAGGGGGATTCTGTTTTGGTTGTTATTGCGGGGACAGGGTGTGAGGGATGAATTGCAGGAAATGCGGGAGACATGGTCGAAGGCATTTTCCATTACTGTGGAGGAGAAATTGCGGTCCTTGAAAAACGAGGACATCTGGGATGTCCGGGAGTGGAATGCCTCATCTCGGGAGCAGATGCGGTGGAGGTGAAGGAATTGGGAATATGGGATGGCCTTTTTGCAGGAAGGTGGGTGAGAGGAGGTGTATTCTAGGTAGCTGTGGGAGTTGATAGGCTTGAAATGGATATCGGTTTCCAGGTGGATGCCAGATATGGAGACAGACAGGTCCAGGAAGGAGAGAGAGGTATCAGAGATGGTCCAGGTGAACTTAAGGTTGGGTGGAAGGTGTTAGTGAAATGGATGAACTGTTTGAAATCCTTGTGGGAGCACGAGGCGGAGCCGATACGGTCATCAATGTAATAGAGGAAGAGGTGGGGGATAGGGCCAGTGTAGCTTTGGAAGAGGGATTGTTCCACGTATCCTACAAAGAGGCAGGCATAGCTTGGGCCCATGTGGGTACCCATGGCCACCCCCTTTGTCTGTAGGAAGTGGGAGGAATTGAAGGTGAAGTTGTTAAGGGTGAGGACGAGTTCAGCTAAGTAGAGGAGGGTGTCAGCGGAGGGGGACTGGTCGGGCCTGTGGGACAGGAAGAAGCAGAAGGCCTTTAGGGCCTGCAAGGGGAATGCGAGTGTATAGGGACCGGACGTCCATGGTAAAGATGAGGTGTTGGGGACCAGGGAATCGGAAGTTTTGGAGGAGGTGGAGGGCGTGGATGGTGTCACGGATGTAGGTAGGGAGTTCCTGGACCAAGGAGGAGAAAATGGAGTCGAGATAAGTGGAGATGAGTTCGGTCGGGCAGGAGCAGGCGGAGACAATGGGTCGACCAGGGCAGTCAGGTTTGTGGATTTTGGGAAGGTGATAGAAACGTGCGGTGCAGGGTTGGGGAACGATGAGGTTGGAGGCTGTGGGTGGGAGGTCACCTGAAGTGATGAGGTTGTGGATAGTCTGGGAGATGATGGTTTGGTGGTCAGGGGTGGGATCATGATCAAAGGGGCAATAGGAAGAGGTGTCAGAGAGCTCGCGCCTGGCCTCGGTGATGTAGAGGTCAGTGCGCCATACTACAACTGCGCCTCCCTTGTCCGCGGGTTTTATGGTGAGCTTGGGATTGGAGGGGTGGGAACAGAGGGCTGCACGTTCTGTTGGGGAGAGGTTGGAGTGGGTGAGAGGGGTGGAGAAGTTGAGGCGATCGATGTCTCGACACCAGTTAGAGATGAAGAGGTCGCGGGAGGTTAGGAGGCCTTGGGGTGGTGTCCAGGAGGAGGGGGTGTGCTGGAGGGGGGAGAAGGGATCAGTAGAGGGAGGGTTAGGCTCACGATTAAAGAAGTAAGCGCGGAGGCGGAAACGGCAGAAAAACTGTTCAACGTCCAAACATGAGTTGTATTCGTCAATATTTGGGTGGAGGGGGACAAAGGTGAGTCCTTTACTGAGGACTGACCGTTTGTCCTCAGTAACGGGGAGGTCTGGGGGTGGTGAAGACTGGGCAGGGCTGGGTGCTATTGTCTCCTCTGGAGCTGCTGGCTGTGGTGGCGGTGAGCGGAATGATGTAGGCAGTGGGCAGAGCAACTGGTAAATCTTGGATGTTGGTGGCATTAGCGTCCTTGATGTCTGTGTTGTCGGCCTCGGAAACGGAGGCAGCGGCATCAGCAGCAGTGTCGATTGCGTTGACTGTACCAGAAGTGGCATATCGGGTGGCGGCGGATGTGACGTCATCCGTGGAATCCGTGGGTGCTCCAAAGGTGGCCACATGGCCAATGGCGGCAGGCACTTGGTGGGGAAGGTCCTGGGTAGGGCGGCAGGCACCAGTAAGTTTAAAGTACTTTCAGGTTTTAGTGTTTAATAAAGCCGAGTAGAATTGTGAGTTCAGGCTGTGAATCCTACGAAGAATAAAAAAAACAGGAGAGGTCCTTTGCAGGTCTGGGAGAGGGAGGCTCTGAGCTGGGGTAGGCTTAATTGTAGTATCTGGAGATGCCGGCGCATTGCAACGAATGTGTATTTCAGGAGTCGCAGGGAGAAACGCTTCTGAAGGATATCAATGTTCTGAATGTAGCGATCGTCGCAGTTGGGGCCAAATTGGGAAGGCTTAAATGTAGACTGTAGTCCGTTGGGGATGATCCGATTCCATAGGCAGTTACTCAGAAAGGCAATGTGGCTGCAGTACCTTGATCTATAATAATGCTGGAGCAGCTCGTGTAATTTAAAAGATGTTGACCTAAATGATCTTGGTTAGAAAATATTAAAGTCATTCGACTCCACTGAGACTTCAATAGATACTTAGACTGACAAGCATGGATTTGTGTGTTGGAGATATTTTAAGGCAAGTTGAATGATGCTTGTGGTTCCCTGTGCTTAGATAAAGCCTATCTTTCTGATGTTGTTCCAAAGCTGATGGGGTTTTGCTCACATCAAGACCATGCATTGATCCTCTGCATTTTTTGGAAAAATGTATTGCCCCCTCACTCCTCTGACATCAAGAGCACAGCAATTATCTTCAAGAAGGCAGATAATTTACGCTGGGGTAACATGGGTTCCGGCATGTCCAGAGCAGGGAAAACCATGACACACACTCTTTCCTGAATTGCTTATTTTCTCTAGCTGAGGAAATACTCCCTGTGACAGACCATGCTTTTACACCTCACAGAGGAACCTCTGACGCGGCCCTTACTTCCAGACAGATCCAAGGAAAATGTCGAGAAGAACACCAGGAAATCTTCATTGTATTCATCAGCCTGACCAGTGCGTATGATTAGTGATGCCCACATCCTGTGAATGAATAACAATAAATACTCTGAGCTTGCGCATCCAAAGATTTGAATGAACAAAAATACTTCATTACAATCCTGCAACTGCATCATGATAATGTGACTACAGCTACTTGTGTGGGAGACATACAATGCATGCCTTCAAAATCTGAACCATAGCCAAACAAGACTGTTTGCTAGCCTCCATATTATTTTTATTTACAAACTACCTGTGCCCTATGAGGGTTATTTGGGACTGTCTAATCTCCCGTAAGCTTACTGCTTGAGTCATGGTCACTTTGACAAAATCTCTTTACTTACAGATAAGAATATCTTTCCTACTAGTTATGTAATCTGACATCATTGCTACATTATTAGCATGTATATTTCAGATGTTAACCCATTACTCTACACTCAATGGCAGCTATTCACTTATCAAAGATCAACTGTATTCTGGTGCCAGCGTTAAATCTCATCAAATTGGAAAACTCCTTAGTCTCTGTCACCTCCCTGCCAAAACTAAACTGACTGCCACTGATATATATGATTTACAGTTTGCAGATGATTGCAATGTTGCTGCCCATTCTAAACCAGATTTACCAGTGACTCTCAATCTCTTAAATTGTGCAAGCAAGGAACTTGACCTATCCTTGAATATTGATAAAACAAAATTCATATATCAATCCACAACTAGTCAGACAAATATTCTGTCTCTTATAAATGTTTCAGGAGCAATATTGGAACATGTTATGCACTTCTCATAGCTTGGTACCCATGTTTCTAAAAAGGCCATCATTAATGAGGAGATCTATCATCAGATGAATTATGCCAGCTCAGCCTTCCACAAAGCAGAGCAGTGAGTGTTTGAAAATAAAGGCCTCCACAAATCAGTAAAGGTCCCAGCATATTTGTTAAACACAGTAATACCTGGACTGTGGATCAGCAACATATAAGAACCCAAGAAAAATTTAACCAGTAACACATCAGCTGCATGTTCTGGATTCAACGGGACAAATCTGCATGTCTTTCCTTTTTTTCCCATTATTCATTCATGGGATGGGGGCATCACTGGCTAGGCAGCATTTATTGCCCAGAGGGCAGTTAAGAGTCAACCACATTGCTGTGGATCTGGAGTCACATGTAGGCCAGACCAGGTAGCATGGCAGTTTCCTTCCCTAAAGGGCATTAGTGAACCAGATGGGATTTTCCTACAATTGGCAAAGGATTCACAGTTATCATTAGACTCTGAATTCCAGATATTTATTGAAATCAAATTCTCCCATCTGCTGTGGTGGGATTCAATCCCCAGTCCAGAACATTATCTGGATCAACAGTCCAGCAATAATACCACTAGGCCATCGCCTCCCCCAAGTGAGCTCCACAAGAATTCAGGCAAAACTCCTGCAAAGTCGACTTTGATGGACAGGACTAGCCAAAACACCTTCCCTGCCAGGTCTGGTTTTCTGAACTCTCAGAGGGCCAACATTCCAGGTGAAGATGAAAGAAATGCTTCAAAGATAATTTGCAATTCTTCTTGATGTGTGGCAGCAATGATATTCATAAATTGGAAGAGTTCACTACTAATTGTTCAGCACGATAACTGACTTATCCATCAAGCCACATTATATTTTGAGTCCCAATTGTCTCAATGATAAAGCAGAGTATCAGCAGAGATAGAAAGCTTGGGAAGCAGATCCTGTAGTTCGAATCCCACTACCTCGTGGGACATTCTGGACCATGCACCCACAGACTTCTGGGTCATGAATTGACCCGTCCAGCTGCTTGAGGACCTGGGACAGAAACCCACAACCTTGAGTAGACAGCATCCTTGATGTATATTTCTGATATTAACCCATTACTCCACACTGAATGATGACATTAGCAATGATGATGGTCCCCTGTGTGAACTTCATTAAATCTATCTGAGCTAGGTCCAATAACTCCAATAGTGGCACAGGGATAATCTTTATTTATGGCTACAGACCTTCTCTAATGGCTGAGAATTTCTCCCTAGTCACAGAAGCATTAAAGTCCATTGTTCCCATTTATGGGATATCTGGGCATAAAACTTGAAAACAATTGCTGGCTAATCTTATTTCCATTCTTTCCAGAATCGACTACTTCCTGTGGCTGAGGAAATGCACCCTTAACAGAGTGTGGCTTTAGATCTTACAGAGGACATCATCTTTGACACAGTAAAAACCGAAAGAACTGCGGATGCTGTAAATCAGGAACAAAAACAGAAGTTGGTGGAAAAGCTCAGCAGCTCTGGCAGCATCTGTGAAGAAAAAATCAGAGTGAACTCAGGTTCTGAGGAAGGGTCACTGGACCCGAAATGTTTACTCTGATTTTTGACATAGTCTTCGTGTCTATGTAAATTATAGCTCAGTTCAATATTGATGACTGCAGAGAAAACAAATTATCTTACTGATGTTCTTTTGGCACCAGCAGTAACACAGTGATAGACTGCATAGTATAATGTGAAAACATTGATAAGTATCAAACTACTTTAGGAAAGTCAAACAAACAGAAGAAACATTAACAATTAATTTAAAAAAGAACTGTTTAAAATCAGTTTTCTCAAACTGCATCACTCACCCATTAGAAAATAATAATCTAATCAAGCAGAGTTAGTGTGGCTTTATGAAAGGAAAATCATTTCTGCCTAATTTATTTGTGATTTTTAAGGAAGGATTAACCAGAGTGGATAGAGGGGAACCAGTAGATCTATTGCGTTTGGACGTCCAGAAGGCATTTGACAAGGTAAACCACAAAACCTTAAGTCATAAGATAAGATCCCACAGTTTTGGAGGTGGGATATTGCTGTAGATAGACCATAAGCTATAGGAACAGAATTAGGGAATATGCCCCATCGAGTCTGCACTGCCACGGCTGATAGGTTTCTCAACCCCGTTCTCTGCCTTCTCCCCATAGCCCTTGATTCCTTTACCAACCAAGAACTGTTCTATCACTGCATTAAATGCACTGAATGACTTGCCCTCCACAGCCCTCTGCAGCAGAGAATTGGCTAATGGGCAGGAAACATTGGGGATAATGGGTACTTTTTCAGATTGGCAACTCACTACCAGTGGGGTTCCACAGGGATCAGCGCTGGGACCACGACTGTTTACAATATTGTAGCGATTGGAATCGGCTGGATCTTGTTGAATACGAGATACTTTTTGGGGTAGTTAGCCTGGGCCAATCGGGAAAGCCCTGGCTGATGAATATAAACAGGAGATTTAGCATCTCCTCAGTTCAGGCAACTGACTTGGAGCTGGCTGGGCACAGCCAGTGTACTGTGCATAAGTGAATAAAGGATGGCTTGGTGATGGGATACCAGCCCCTGTACAGTTATTTCAGTGGTGACAAGAATGGGATAGTATGTGCCTGAAGAACATTTGATTGAAAAAGTCATCTTTTGTTGTTGTAAGCATTTCTGGCATCCTGCCTTTACTTGGGAAGCTTGACTTGTTTAATGCTGCTGTTGAGGACTGGGTTCAGCATGTGGAAAGAATGCAATACTTTTTTCAGGCAAATGACACTGGGGCAGATGCAAAGCAATGAGTAATCCTTCTGATTGTTTGTGGAACTGCAGAATTTTCAGTTATAAGGGGCTTGACTTTCCCAGAGGCATCAGAGACTAAAACCTTCAAAGAGTTGACGGAGTTGGTTAAGGAATGTTATGACAAAAACCTCCTCTGATTCTGAGATGCTATCGGTTTAATTCAGCTGTTGGAGAACCAGGGGAATCTGTGTCATGGTTTTTGAGGTTGAGACAACTAGCAGAGGCATGTGATTTTGGGTTAACCCTGAATGAGATGCGGACAGACTGTTAAGTATGTGAGATTAATGACATAACCATGCAGAAGCACCTACTAGCTGAAACCCAATTGGATTTCAAACAGGCACTACAATTGGCTTTGTCATTAGACCATGTAGCAAGTGGAGCATGGGAGCTACAGGGCATCCCAATGGAAGTGAACTCCATCACTTGCCCAACTGAACTTAGGGGCCACAACTTGAGTGTAGGCAATCACAGAGCCTCACGCAGGGTATATCCTGAGCAGAGGGACCCCAGGCCATCCTACAGCAGAACCCCACAACAAAACTGAGCCTCAGCCAAGTGACTCAAAGTTCTTCAGGATGTGGCCTGGTAAGTCATTGTATTTGCTGCCTATGTGTGGAGTTGAGACAGCAAAGGAGTCCTATAAGGCCTGACTTGAGTAAGAAAACTTGTAGGCCGGTACTGGGAGAGTGCACAACCTGGAAAACTGCCCAACATGTGGATTGGAACAATTAAATTACTTAGTGACATCCAAGTCAGAACTGATTAAAATTAATGTTTGGCTAAATGGTCACCCAGCTCCGATGGAGACTGATACCGGTGCAGCATTATCTGTGGTTGCAGAATCCGTCTTTAGGTCACCCCTCAGCCTCTGATGCTCGAAGGAAAAATGCCCAGGCTTTTCGGCCTTTCCCTGTAACTCAAACTCTCCAAGCCTGGCAAGATCATTGTAAATCTTTTCTGCACTACACTCCAACCCTTAAGTTTGCACAAGACCTCAGCCAGACTGAGAACATATGCTGGGAAACCGTTGCAGATTAAGGGTACGTTTTCGATTCCAGTCTCCTATGAGAAACAGTTGGTGCAGTTGCTGCTCATGGTAGTGAAAGCTCAGGCCCATTTGTATTGGGGTAGAATTGGTTGAGAAAGATTCACCTACCCTGGTTCAATATTTTTTGATTGGCAAATGGCTGTCTCAGTGAAGTCCTAGTGAAATACCCAGGAGTATTTAAGGAAGCGCTTGAGACTATCAAAGGGGCCAACGCCACTTACATGTTACCAGGAAGCAATTCCGTGATTTTGCAAGGTCCACCTGGTGCTATTTGCCTTACGTCCAAAAGTAGAGGTGGAAATCAGAAGGCTGGAGAGTGAAGGAATCATCAAACCAGTATAGTCAGCAGAATGGGCAGCACCAGTCATATCAATTGTGAAGCCTGATAGCTCAGTTCACCTCTGTGTATTTTAAGCAAACAGTAAACTGCTTCTCACAGCTGGATAAATACCCAATCCTTTGCATAGAGGACTTGTACGCAAAGTTGGTGGGAGGGGGGAGCTATCCTTCACAAAGCTGGACATGAGCCACACCTACCTGCAATTGTGACCGGGTGAAGAGTCCCAGAAGTACACGACAATTAACACCCATAGGGGTTTATATCAACATACGAGACTGCCATTTGGGGTATCATCAGCCTGCTCCCTTTTCCAGCTAACCATGGAGAACATTTTATCAGGGTGACCCCAGGTTCCCTTTTATGGGGATGACATGCTAATGACTGGGAAGACCAATAACGAGCACTTGGAGAACCTGGACATTGTGCTTAAATGTTTCTCCCAGGTGGCTATACTCCTTAGACAGGAAAAATATGTGTTCCAGTCACCCCAAGTGACCTACTTGGGTTACAGAGTTGACAAAACTGTGTTACACCTGGTGGCAGTGAAAATGAGGGCGATCAAAGGAGACCCAGCTCCCATGTCTATACTGGAGCTTAGGTCTCTCCTTGGGTCAGTGAATAATCAGAGAAAATTCATACATAGCCTGGCCTCCATCTTGGAGCCCTTACACCTGGTATTGAAAAAGGTTCTGCCTTGGAAATTGTTACACAGCTAAGAAGCAGCTGTGAAAAAGCAACTCTCGTCATCTAAGATGTTGGCCCACTATGATCTGAACCAAGAGGTAATGTGGACATGCGAGGCATCCCTATACGGGGTATCGGGATAGTGTTGGCTCACTGGAGAGGAACGCCCGATAGACTATGCTTCCCGGACGTTGGCTGATGCCGAATGCAAATATGCCCAGATAGAGAAGGAAGTTTGGGGGTCATTTTCGGTGTGAGGACATTCCACCAGTACCAGAAGGAAGACATGGCAGTGCTGCCCATAGCTTCCAGTAGAATTCAGCGTTGGGCCCTTATTCTCAACGTGTGCAGGTACAAGTTAGAACACCATCCATGAAGCAGATGCCTTGAGCCACCTCCCGCTGGCAGATACTCCAGCGGTGGAAGAGCCCATTTTTGTTTTAAACTTTCTAGACACCCTTCCGGCAATCACTGACAATATCTGACTGTGGACACAAAAAGATCCTGTCCTGGCTAGACCAAAACAGCTGGTGGTAATGGGGGAAACAGAAGGGCCATCACAACCCAGATTGATGCCTTTCTGAACACACTGAGGCCAGATCACCATGGAGGATGGCATATTACTGTGGGGAGCAAGGATGATTGTCTAAAGTAAAGGTCACTGCCAGATACTGGCTGAACTACACCACGGTCATCGAGTGGTTTCCAAGATGAAGATGCTAGCAAGAAACTATGTCTGGTGGCTGGGGTTGGATGCAGTAGGGCAGTGCACAGAGTGCCAACAAGGACAAAAATTGCCACCAGCAGTGCCCCCACATTTGTGGAAATAGCAGGGTAAAAACTGGACTTGGTTACATGTCGACTATGCCAGTCCTCTCTTGGGCTCAATGTTCCTGATCATTGTAGATGTCCATTCAAAGTGGTTGGCTATGCATAAAGTTCGTTCAGCAAACTCAAGGACAATAATTGAGAAGCTGCGAGCATCATTCACGATACACAGACTCCCAGCAGTGTTGATCACAGACAATGGGATGTCATTTACCAGCAGGGAATTTGAATAAAGGCAAATGGCACTTGGCATGTTAGGACAGCTCCATAACATCCACTGTCCAGGGTCTAGCGGAAAGAGTGGGCCAAATGTTGAAGGCAGGCTTAAAGAAGTAGCTTACAGCACTACTTTATACTAAACTGTCCCAGTTCCTTTTCGATTATAGGACCACCCCTCATGTAACAACAGGGCTAGCTCCAGCAGATTTGCTGATGGGGGAGAAGAGTCCGCACCAGGTTGAACCTGATATTTCCAGGCCTGGTAGGGGGGAGGGTGAAATAGCAGTAGGAACACCAATGGTGGCCACATGCCTCCTCTAAGTGAGACAGACAATTTAATTCAGGGGATGAAGTGTGGTGCTGGAACCATGGGAATGGCCCTGTTTGGGTACGAGGCGAGGTTGATGTGAGATCAGGTCCTGTGACTTACAAAGTTTCAGCAGCTGATACAGTCCTGAACCATCATGTGGATCACCTGAAACCTGTTATCTTGCAAACAGGGCAGAAGCAAAACAAACCTGGCCCCTCAGGACAGGCAGAAGGCCTGTCAGAAGCCATGGGTTCTCCCCTCCGTCTAGCATCATGGAAACCTCAGATGCAGCCTCGATACTGTCACCGCCAGAAGAAGAGGAGGTAACTCTCCCAAGAAGCTCCAGATGCAAGAGATGGGCTACGGTCTTCTACACGCAGCCCCTGTCAGAGTCCGAATCAGAGAAACCAGACTTAGGGCAAAAACGTCACAAGACAAACTACAAGAGAAAGACCAGGCCTATGGCCCTGGACTTGGGGGGGCAGGGATGTAGTGATTGGAACTACCTGGATCTTGTTGACTACAACAAAAACAAAAATTGCTGGAAAAGCTCGGTAGGTCTGGCAGCATCTATGGAGAAAAAATCAGAGTTAAAGTTTCAGGTCCAGTAACCCTTCCTCATAACTAATGGTAGCTGGGAAAATGTTGGTTTATATGCAGAAAATAGGGAGGGGGATGGGGTAGGGAGTAAATGATTGGATAGAGCCTGAAGAGAGAGTAGAGCAGTTAGTTAGACAATGGAGTTGATAGTGACCTGGCTGGGAGGGCAAATAGCTGTTAATGGGGATGGTCAGTGACTGACAATAGCTAGTGTATAATGGCAGGCTATGTGATTTTCTGAAGAAGGGCCTAGGCCCGAAATGTCAGCCTTCCTGCTCCTCTGATGCTGCTTGGCCTGCTGTGTTCATCCAGGTCTACACCTTGTTATCTCAGATTCTCCAGCATCTGCAGTTCCTACAGTCCCCATGTGATAACAAGGCCTGGTGTGCGGGGTAGGGGGCTAGGACATGGGAGAGTTTAGACCCCAAAATTATTGAACTCAATATTGAGTCCGCAAGGCTGCAGGGTCCCCATGCAGAAAATGAGGTGTTGTTCTTCCAGCTTGCTCTGAGCTTTGCTGGAACACTACAGCAAGCTAGAGACAGAGATGTCAGCAAGGGAACAGGGTGGTGTGTAAAAGTGACAGGCAACAGGTAGCTCAAGGCCTTTTTTGTGAGCAGAAATTCTGCAAAGTCGTCACCCAGTCTACGCTTTGTTTCCCTCACGTAGAGGTAGACCACATTGTAAGCAGCCATTGCAGTAGGCTAGATTCGGGGAAATGCAGGTGAAGTGTTGTTTCACCTGGAAGGTATGTTTGGGGCCTTGGATAGTGGGGAAGGAGGAGGTAAATAAGCTGGTGTTGCACCTTTGCTGTTTGCAGTGGAAGGTGCCGTGGGGCTGTGGGAGGGTGTTGAGGGTGAAGAAAGAGTGGAGCAGTGTGTCTCAGAGGGAACGGTCCCTGCGGAAGACGAGGGAGGGGAGAGGAATATGTGTCGGCTTCCATGCAAAATACAAATACAAGCTCCTCTGTATCATTTAGATGCTCTCTTGATCTTAACAATTCAAATGTTTACATTTTTTTAAAGATAATCTTTGCCATATCTGAAAAAGGGCTTATTTTCAAGAGATAGCATAAATTAAGCTTCCTAAGAATAATGTATTTCCTACATAAATGGTGATAATCTGCATATTTAGAGTAAATCATTATATTTTTCTGTCTGTATCTGCAAAGTCAAGCTGAACTACCTAACTATAGTAAAAGAAACACATTATTTTAAAAAGGTAGTGACCAATTGCCTCAGCTTTAAACCAACTTTCAACAACTAGAATGGGTTAATAAATATTACAACCAGATAAAATTTTGATTGTGACAATGTGAAAATCCCCGTTCTCTGACTTGTCGCTTTATGGAAACCAGCCTTCTTGTCATCTTTGTTCTTAAAAGGTAGCCCTGACTTAATTTCAGATATATTGCATGGATTTCTTCTAATCTTGGATGCAGAAATATTGATTGACGTCAGTGTTTGCTTTTGGGAAGTGCACAGGAACATCATTCATCTCCTGACTGGTAACAAAAAGCTTTCTAAAAATAACAACAAGGAGTGAAAGGGGATTGGACAGGCAAGCATATATGAGTCTCTAAGGGTTTTCTAGCTTGACATTAGAGATGACTGTTTTATGTGGAAATTGGATTTGGACAATTGCATTTCTAAGGCATTCAAGTGACACGGAAATGTTAATGTCGCGTCTACATCTGTGAAATGAATTAAATGTATACTTCTTACTCAAAAGTCACTGATGCATACATGAGGTTAATCAATCTGTCATTAGCTATATTGTGCCATATTTTGAAAACTGAATGACTTTTCACATAAATGAAATGAAAGGATGAGCACAAATAGTAAGCAGTACTTTTTTTAATCTTCAGTCTCAGGTTTGAAGCATTGTACAAATTAATTTTTATTGCCTTCCTTTTTAGATCTTGCTACACCTTATACGCTAATAATTTTATCTTGAATCACCCAAAGAAAGAATGTTGTAACATACTACAGTGAATTTCTTTCACATTTCCTTTCTTTTCCTACAGTGAAATAGCTTCCCTGTTGTGTCATGCCTCAAACCCAAGCTTGTACATTGCCGAACAAACAGCTAGTCATTATCCACCTTGGGAGTCGGCAAGTAGGTGCAAAATGACAGAAAAGCAAAGTGTTTAGTTAAACGACCATGGAAGACCTGGTTAGCTGAAATCTGAAGTATTATGCCTGACCCACTCACACATTGCTGGAGCCTGCAAGGTAAGATGTATAATCAGACCTGGATTTCTTCCGTTTGCCTCCAGATAAGGTTACAAAGTTAAATGGTTCTTGTTACTCTAACAGCAGGAGCCTGCTGGTGTATTGCAATAAAAAGCAGTGCGGTCTCAATTACAGCAGTAACACTTTGTGGATTTGGAGTCCTAAAAGCTTTAGGTCAGTAATGTGTATCATTGTGCAGGGAATAAATAACTTCCAACTGGGTGAACAGAAAAGCTACATGGTTGGGTTGAGGATCCTTCAACATGGTGATAGGTATTAGTTAATGGCAGGTACACATCTTATCCGCTGTGAAATTGTGTGATAGATTATGCTAACCAACTATGATGACTTTAACTATATTACAATGTGTTTAATAATCGTCTAAATGTTAAAGGAACAGAGAATACAGTAATTGCCTGGATCACAAGTGAGTAATGGTTGAATCCACCAGGTGCTGGCTCTAATTTCCTTGTTGAGTCTTCTTGGTCATTTGGTGAGTTTGGTAAGGTTTAAAAATGAATATTAATAAGATGAGTTGGACCACTAATAATCCCCATTAAGTGGCAACTCTCTGCTGCTTAGTGAGAAACTTATCAAGCTGCTTGTGAAAAGCTTAACAGATGGAGCAAAATGCTTTCAATATCAAAATTGACTGACCAGACTTCTTCTCCCAGTTTCATCACAATCCACGTCACTTAAACCCCTATGAGATTCAGCCCAATATCTTCATTGTGTATATTGTTTACATTACACTACTGGCTCTCGAGACAAGTGTGCCTTTAAAGACAGTCCTCTACATCCAGGTGGCACAAATATTTAGAAGGCAAGAAGACTCAGCACAGGATCTTCCAGTGCAAGAGAAGACAAGAGGAATGACAGGCAAACATAATCAGGTGAGATTCTAAGAATCAGATTCTCATGGGTGGGGTAAATATATGCAACTAACTTCAACAATCTCAAAAGGTAGATCAGCTTTTTCTACCACAGGTGGCAGGAGGCTTGCTCGCAAGCTTTCCATCTCCTTAAAAGCGTGACTCACTGACAGTGAGTGATCCTTCCTAATTAACTTTTACTTAATTGAGAAAGCCATCTCTTCAGATTCCCAACCATAGAAACAGGCATGTGTCTGGCAACCTTAACATTTTCCTGGACATTGGGGTAAATACTTGTTGTTTTGTAGTTATTGTAGTATGGCTTTAAATAATGTTTATGTTGAACTGTAGGATCTCCAAGCACAGTCAAAGTGGTGAAAGGCAGGAGATTAGCTATGTTTGTGGACCATATTAAAAACCAAATTGTTAAGGGTGGGATGTTGGTTGTGTTCATGGACCATGTTAAAGCTCAAGCAGTGAAAAGGATGAAATGAAAATGAGACATTCGATTATAGGGCTGGGGCACTATCTGTCCAGGATTGGCACTGTATGTCCAGGGTAGAATACTGTCTGTCCAGGACGGAAGAGTGCACCTCACAGCAATCTTTCCTTTGCTGGGGCATTTGGTGCTAGAGCTGGCAAGGGAGAGTCACAAGGAGATGGCTGTTGAGGGTACCTCAACGTCCCTGAAGGATAGGTGACTATGCTGAGTGGGAAAGTGCATCGATGTGCTTTGAGAACCTCAGTCAATATTTTCTGTCACCATGCATCTAAAAGGTTGCTTGCAAGAAGCTGACTTCTGAAGCCACACAGGATGGAACTTAGCATGGCCATGTATGGCTAGGAAGGAGGCAAGAAGAGAAATGTTGCAAGGTGAAAGATTTACCAAGGGCATCAGGACAAACATTTAAGAGAATGGTGTGTGGTCATATCAAATTACTGTCTTAATGGATCTCCTGAAACTGTCAGAAGAAGGGCAAAGATCAGTCCTGCCATTTTTCTGATGATCTGACAGCTGAAGAGGACCTAGCAACTCAGGGAGTAGCAACTGGTTGCAGTACCATCTTAAAAATTGCAACATTGAAAGTAATAGAGGCCATATCAATGATGAACATTGGTCAGAAACTGCATCTACAGGCATTACTGCAGATACCTGCAACTAACAGGGGGGCAATGCTGAAGGTCCCTCAGGATGCCCCGGGACATTGTCTCCTGCATCTGCCAGTGACTGGATGAGCACCTGTGGCCACAAGGACTGAGTGGCAATGCCATGTTATTTGCCCTAAATGTAATAGCAGCCCTTAATCTTTTTATGCAAGTTGATTGTTTCAAAGATCCACAGGGCCCGCTGGGGAATTTTGCAGCCAGCCACTCATACATGTATCTGGTGGTTGCTGATGCTCCCTGAGCTATCAGGTATCAGTTGATGTTCTTCCCCTTGGAAGTCGAGAGTCAAGGAGCCAGAGCAGTTGGCTTTGCTGCCATAACAGCTATCCCCAGGTACAAGGTACAATTCACATTGCCATCAGAACATCTTGGTTACAATGTTGCAAGCTGTGTTTGTCAATAGGAAAGGGTTCCACTTCTGTCATGTGCTCATCATCAATGAGCATACCAAAAAAATACTCCAAATGTGTGCATGATATCCAGGGAACTGTCATGACTCCCTCACTCTACAGCACTGAAGTCGGCTGAGTTTTTAATGTTCCTTGTCAAGTACAGCATTGGGTGCTGGGATACAAGAGTCACCCCCTCAAAACCTGTATGTCAACACTGTAAGGCATCCTCAGACTGATGTCAAAGGGAGGTACAATCCTGTACATTCATCCACAAAGGCTATAGGACTGCTAAAAATGATATTCTGAAGCTTGGCCTGCTCAGGTGGTGCACTGCACCGTACATTAAAGACAGTGTCCTGTATTTTTGTAGTGTGATATGCTGTCCACAACCTGATTTGACAAAGAGGACGAGTCTTGGGGAAAACTGAGGTGCAGAAGAGAATGGTCTTCACCACCCATCCTAGCTCTTTCAGTCCTATTAAAGGCAGTTTTCTCCTGTAATATGAGAAAGTGAGGGACTGAGTGAGGTGAAAGTGGGTGGCACAGTTGTTAGCACTGTGCAGCTGGGACAAAGAAGTTGAGGGAGTAGGCAGCACTGAGGGCATGCAGGGTTAGTAGGGTGGATGGTTATAGTGAGTGAGAGTGAGGAAAGGAAGATGTTCTATGGAACAGTGAGAATACTAACGTATGAGATTTGGTGAAGCATGGATGCAGTAGCAGAGAAAGAGTAAATGTGGGATCACAGAGACTAGATAGTGCAATATCCCTCATCTGCACCACCCCATCCACCAAAGGCATCCAGGTCCCTGTCTACAAAGTGGAGCGTATATTTTGTCTTGGTCTCCCAAGTTTGGGGTGAAGATTTGCAATGTGTGGGGCAGCTCCGGACTATCTGCACTTGACTTAATATGGCGCTGGTGCCAATATCCTGGAATATTCTGGTGGTGGTGAGTGTTTCTGGCTGTGGTCAGTGGGAGAACCAGGCTCGCGTCATAGGGGAGAGGCAGATCATTAATGAGGTGAGTTTGGGACAACGCCAAGAGAAACCTTCATAGAGGTTCATAGAGACAAACCGTCCAGGAAAGTCAACAAAAATGTCACTTTGTCAAAACATGGGAAGATTCAGCCCATAATACCAATTTTTTTTTATTAACTGACTAGCAATAAATTGCCCACAGTTTATTTTATAAATTATTTTCTTTCCTGTATTTAACTATTAATTGATTATGGATCAACTGTGGTGATCTAATTGATTTGATTTATTGTAGTCACATGTACCTAAGTACAGTGAAAGGCTTTGTTTTGCGAGCAGTACAGGCAGATCATTAGCAAACATACTGGCTAACAATAAGTAGAAGTGTTATTCTATTCCCATTGTAAGTAAGATGCTTTTTGTGAACAGCTCCACACACCAAAGACATAATGTGTGCTTGTCAAACATTTTTTTATCAAACATCACCAGTAAAAAATGGCCTAAAAATAAAGCAAAGTTTTCAAAAGCATATTAATCATGGGTAGTACTTGAAAGGCAGGATACCAGCCAGTGAGCTTATTGCATTTTAAGGATGATTAAAGGCTCTTCAGGGGTTCTTCTTCCCAATTTAGCAACACTGGAATTTTTCACTTAAAATCTGCAGTTATTCTTTTTTTTTATTTTTTACATGATTAATGCAAAATGAAATGCAATGTATCTAGGTACATATTCATTGAGGTACAATATTTTTAGAACACAAACATTTGGGAAAATCTAAATACAATGTCAAGTATTTAATTTTTGGAGGATAATAATCTTAATGTACAAAATGTTAAATCATAAGGGCTTAATATTCATTTGAAACTACTTTAAATAAAGATAACTCTGTATAGAAAGTCAAATTCTTTATCAAAGACGTTTTGTGATATTTTGGTGATATTAAGTAGTTTAATCCATTTACATGAGGAGAATTCATCATATAGAGCTAGATAAGGACATCACTCGGTGATGTTACACCCCCTTGGTGTTAAGTAATGTCTAAAAATAGAATGAGATGTGAAAAGAATAGAAGAACATATATTGAGGAGACATCTTTTATGTTCAAGATAAAACCAAGCTATTTCTTTTCCATAAAATAAATACTGATAATGTTGCAAATAAATGTGCTAATTATATAATTTTTAAAAAATAAATCCATATTTTCTGGGGCGTGTTATTATTTCCTAAGACATGTTATACAGCAACAAATATAGCTGAAGTTTGCTTTTTACATTGCTTGTACAGAGACCGGTGTCCAACAGATATGAAGATATGCTTCCACAGCAATTTTTTTTAAGAGAACCCAATTTGAATATAAACCAATTTTTGTGTGCTGAGGGCCAATACTATATTTGATAAAATTCACACAAAGAGAATAGAAAATACCCAAACAACTCACATTTGGAGAAATATACATAAATTATACAACAAAGTAAGTGTTTTATTCTGACTTGCAGTTTGAAAAATATGCGTGTACTTTATATCACATAGCATCCAAAAACTGATTTTTCTGAGAGGGATTGCTGTCAATTATTACAAGTCAGAATGAGGAAAAGATGCTAATTTTTAAAAATGCCTGTAAAATAATCAATTCCATAAATAGCTAATAAATATGATTTCTGAAATCTTAATTGATGTAAGGCAAAGCGCATCATTTAGACTTTCCTCCTGACCTGCTCTTTTGCTAAAGTATGCACATTAGACTATTTAGTCCAGAATCCAACATTGACTGCTAGGATTTTTAAATTTAATAACTCATCTTTGGCATTTGAACCATCTCACATTGTACAATTTTGCTTACACTAGCTTAAATCAAAACAGATGAAGTCAGTCATAAAGACATATTAACTAATACTTCCTCCATTGAAGGATGTGTCTGATAACATGGACAACATCACCATCAAGCTATGCACTGAAAATTGTGATACTTGTTATATATTATTAATTGACAGATGAGATCACCAGTGACACAAATGTCTAGCAATGCGCCATAATTTGCTCCTGTGGTAATTGAATGGTAGTTTGTTCATTACCGATTCATTTGCCCACCCATTTTATATCGCTTTTTGCCCATGCTGCATCAGAAATCCATTTAAACAAATGAGTGATAAATGAAATGGATATTTAGGTCTAGAATAATTAACATCTGAAGAAATGAGACTCCATACTTGTAAAAGTTAAATTTCAGTGCCAGAGAGTTTACTTGGCAGCATGCTGTTAAAAAATGCATTAAAACGGAATAGCAAATCTCTGTCTTTATCCGATTAATATAATATGTATATATAAAGTGAATACAGCAATTTCTTCCCACTCAAATTTATTTTTTTAGCAAGGCATCAATATAGTGCAGCTTTTCAGGAATGAGAGCAACTTCCAAACGTCCAAGTTCAACAGTATGTATGTAGTTGCCAGATCTACCAATTTTTAAAATTCACTCTTGAGACATTTGTAGCAAGTGTCTTCACTAGACAGACCAGCAGAATTGCCCATTTCCACTTGCCCAGAGAGCAGTTAAGAGTCAAACATATTGCTTCAGTCATGTGCAGCCTAGACTAGGTAAGGATGGCAGATTTCCTTCTCTAAAGAATGTTAATGAACCAGATGGGTTTTTATAACAGTAGACAGTCGTTAGCCAAAAAAACCAAAGAGCTGCAGATGTTGGAAATCAGAAAAAAAAATCAGAAATTTCCACTGGAAAAACTCAGCAAGTCTGGCAGTATCTGCAGAGAGAAAGCAGAATTAATGTTTCTGGTCCAGTGACCCTTCTTCAGAAATGACAGTTGTTAGTGTCCCATTAGGCTGAGTTTTTATTCTAGATTTTTATTGAATTCAAATTTCACCTTCTGCCATGGTATGATTCAAACCCCTGAACATTAGCTTGGGGTTCTGGATTACTAGTCTAGTGATATAACCACCATAACCACCACACTACTGACTCACCATTCAGTATTAGCGAAAGCTTCATTCAACAAAATTGGCACATAACTTTTGCTTGACCTGGATATTATTGCAAAACAGTTTCAAAAAGCATGTTGAATGTTAAACAAAGGTGAATACAGGTACACCTTGAGAATATAGAGATTGGGTGAGTCTGGGGTAGCAGAGAGAAGATGGTGACACTTATCCTTGCAGAGTGCAAAAGGTCATTAATCTTCTTTGGTGTTGCTGCATGTTGTTTTGGACAGTAGACAGGCTGGCAGTGTTTGGTGCTGTGGTCTCCTAAGCAGGTCCTGGGAAAAGACAATGGCCCTCCACTCCACTACACCACACCAGCATCTCCAGGCACCTGTTAGCAAAGCAGGGTGCCAACTTGCTTCTATCTAGCCACAGTCAGAAGCCACACAACACCAGGTTATAATCCGACAGTTTATTTGAAAACACAAGCTTGTGGAGACTCGGTCTTTCTTCAGGTGTTAGAGAGAGAGGTAGTGTCAAACACGGAATTTATAATTAAAAGATCAACGGTTCACATCATTGATGAGGATGCACTATTCAAACCTAGGATGCTGTTAAATCTATAATCAGTTAGAAGGTTTTAAATGATTAATATGTATATGTAAATCCCTGAATTCCTTTCAAGTCACAGTCCTGAGATAACTAAAGGTTTATCAGTGTAAAGAAGCGGTGACATTTTAGGTCAGACAATGCATGTGAGGTGAGAAACCACGGCAAACATGGATGTGACATAGCCAATGTTGTCCATCTCATAAGTTGCAGGCAGGGATGCCCCAAGGCATGGTATATTGGTGAGACTGTGCATATCACCACAACGGATGAATGAACATTGTACAACAATCGTCAGACAGGAATGTTCCCTGCCAGTGGGGAAACAATTCAGCGGTCAAGGATATTTGGCCTTGGATCTTCGGGTAAATATCTTCCAAGACAGACTTCAGGATACACAACAACGCAGAGTCACTGAGCAGAGGCTGATAGCCAAGTTTGGTACCCATGAGGATATCTTGGATTCATGTCACATTACAGGTAACTCCACCACACCAGTACACTGTCACATTCGCAAACATACACATACGCGCACACTCTCTCCATACACACGCACTCTCCCACACACACGTACTCTCTCTCCCTCACATGCACACAAGCACACACACGCACTCGCACACACGCTTGCTCTCACTCTCTCTCTCTCTCTCCCTCACACACACACACTCTCTCTTTCACATACACACACACACACACTCCCCCCTCTGTCTCTCTGTCTCTCTCTCATACACACACACACACTTTATTTTCCCTCATGCACACACATTTGCAGATACATTTTATTTTGTTCAAACAGCACAAATTTTATAGACAGTCAGTCAATATGGTATTTTATAAATTCCTACTTTAGAAATAAAACCAGTCTAACTCCAAACTAACACACAAACAGATTCTAAAACATGGTTTCACAACTGGCATGCATTGTCTGACCTAAAATGTCACCTTGTTTTTTACACTGATAAAACCTTTCATTCTTTCAGGACTGTGACTTGAAAAGAATTTGAGGATTTACCTATACATATTAATCAATTAAAACCTTCTAATTGATTAAAGAATCAACAGCATCTTAGATTTGTTTAGTAGATCCTCATCAATGGTGTGAAACTTTGATCTTTTACTTATAAATTCTGTGTCTGATACTACCCCTCTCACTAACACCCGAAGAAGGACTGAGACTCTGAAAGCTTGTGTTTTCAAATAATGTGTTGAATATAAAAACAAAAAGAACTGTAGGTGCTGTAAATCAGGAACAAAAGCAAAGTTGCTGGAAAAGCTCAGCAAGTCTGGCAGCATCTGTGAAGGAGAAAACAGAGTTAACGTTTCGGGTGCGGTGACCCTTCCTCAGAATGTGTTGAATATAACCATGTGATTTCTGACTTTGTCCACCCCAGTCCAACACCGACACCTTCACATCATGGCTATCCAATCATGTCATTTAGAATTGCACGTTAATATACTAACATCAGTTCCTGCCTTGTAGAGTGTGAATTGGTGCACACCTGGGGTTTAAATTGGTAGCCAGGTCATGAGTGCTGGAAACTCCTGGCACCAGTGAGCATGTTCACCTTTGCTGGGTTTAAAATTTTGTGATAACAGCATATGGAGACAGGATGCTGAATTAAGAGGGTGAGCAGCGGAGAATTGCAAGAGAAAAGTTGTTAGGACTCACAGACAGAAGCCATTCATGAAGTTCACCAAGATTGACACTTAGCCAAAGTATGGGAAATATTCAGTCTAAAGCTTGTTACATTTATATTACGTATGGTATGTGATCTCTAGCCCATAATTTTTAATAACTATATGCTGAATGCTACTTAGATAACAAGGTGTGGGGCTGGATGAACACAGCAGGCCAAGCAGCA
>JAHRHZ010000268.1:29258261-29283002 GCA_024137785.1 Ginglymostoma cirratum | reverse complement strand
TGATGAAGGGTCTAGGCCCGAAATGTCAAGCTTTCCTGCTCCTGTGGTGCTGCTTGGCCTGCTGTGTTCATCCAGCCCCACACCTTGTTATCTCGGATTCTCCAGCATCTGCAGTACCTTTTATCTCTGCTGAATGCTACTTTGCTGTTTTGCTTTTGTGTTTGATCTCACAACAATTTCCCAGTGTTAAAACATGGATATAGTGGAAAATAGTCTTCAAAACATTAGTTTACAGGATAATTTGCCTACTTTGTAATGTTTAGTCAGTATTGAATTTGGTTCATGTGTTCAAATTTGTTCAAATTTGTTCAAATTTGAAACCATATTGTACAAATTCTTTAAGGAGGTGACTGGAAATTCAAACCTTTTTTTCAAGTTATCAGTCTCTACATCCCATTATAACACCACATTATTGCTACCCTTCTGTCAAGTGGCTCTCAGCATTGAAGTAAGTGGTATTACCAGAGAGAAGACCAGCATGGGTATCAGTGAGAGCAATGGTTTGTTGGCCACTGGACTGCTTTGTGCTGGGGATTCTGGGATTGTATTGCACTCTGGATTCTGTATTGATGTGCCAAGTGATTGCACTTAGATTAGGTGAGATTGAAATAATCTGCTTGTCCTAGGCATCCCTGAAAGTTAAACCCAAGGTTTGAGATGCACTGCTGGCTCCTCTTCGCTAGTAAGAAGGAAAGAAATCATCTTTTTCTTCCTCCTCTAGCCCCTGTCTGCAAAACAGTATTATGTCGTGCAAGTGACAACAGACTACTATCATTCTGGACATCCTTCTGGTGCATATTGAAAGGTCACCCTTGGATTTGTCCACTCACTTAAGTTTCATATTCAGCATCCAGTGTGTTTCTTGTGAAGCAACTTGTGAAGCACCTTGTGTTTCTGTGGCTTCTGTTGTAACTTCCTGGGTGCCAATAGTTGGAGTGTGCCCATGTGGCATCAGCCATGCCCTTAGAGGGTACTCCTTATCTCCAAGTGTTAAACCCTGTGTTTACGCATGATAATCTTTCAGTGGTCGCATACCTGGTGAAGACTAATGGAATGGAATCTGTTTTGATTGTTGGATATTGCTTGGTGATGTCAGCCTGCCTTGATCACTGCATGTGTGCAGTCTGTGAAGCTGTGAAAATTTGACCAGAACTGCAAATCCAAGGACCCTCCCTCATTCTTACCAGCTTCCTTGTATTGAAGTGGAAAGAAGTGGTTGCTGTCCAGAGCATGGGATTCTTCAGCTTGGAATTGTGCATATGAACAACAGACAGTAAGATTCAACAGATATCACATGAAGATCCCTGAAGAAGCTAGAGGAAATGTAGTGTTGTGGTAATCTTTGCCACCACTGGCAATGCATGTCCACCTTGTTTATTAGGAAGGAGATCTTCTTCTAGAAGAATGCACATTGTTAGTGGTGACCTGACATGAAGGTCTGAGCTACACAACTCACTTTTGCTCAACTATGTCCTGAAAGTTAATCTTATTATGTATTCTATTCTAGGAGTGTCAACACTGTGACCATTAGCTCTGTGAAGCCTCAGGGAGCTGAGGACCAGGCACCTGGGACTTCTCCTCATGTGCTGCTCCTTTTGTTCCTTTTTACAGTCCAAGGTAGCAGCTTGCATAAATGGCTTCCTCCCTGTTGTTAAGGCTAGTGGGCAAGTACAGACCAAAACAAAGAGAAACCCTGCAAATGTTTTCAACATGTTGAGCATCACCTCTGAAGCAGTCATAGCACAGTCTCAGACAAGTACAACATCGAAGGTCTACAGTGCTGGAAACCTGGAACAAAACCAGAAAATGCTGGAAATACTTAGTGTCTGTGGAGAAAAAAACTGTGTCAAAAGTTCAGATATGTGATCCTTACAAGTGCTGCAAGCCAAAGCCTTTCACTCGGGTAAAATAAAAGTTGCCATATTGTTATTTTCAAAAGCTTTCTAGCTCGTCAATTACTCACACTGCCAAACCATGCAGTCCTTTTTTCTTATTGAACTTGATAAATTCCAGGAAGCCTAGGAAACTTGTGAGTCAGAATCCATAGTTAGATGAGCAGTCAAGTCTATGTAGTAACAGAGCTTCCCTATAGTTCTGGAATGAGTTCAATAATGGCGTCCCAATATGTTGGCAATTTTTGACGTTTTAGCTTCTTGCATATATCGACATGAACGCATTCTGACAGATTAAAGTTTATTTATGAAGAGTACATAAGCTCACAAGTAATAAAGTCTTTTCAAGAATAAATTGGTGTTCTAGCTAGTTAATTAACTTCTCAGGGCTTATATTAATACTCAATTAATACCTAGTTCAAATTTGTCTTAAGAATCAAATCATTCCACTTGTGTGTGAAAATATTCACAAATTAGAACATAAAGTCTGTTAATATAATCATTGATGTACTGAATGTTTATTAAGATGATTTATGTTTTCTCTATACTTAGTGTGGGAACCTTGAGTAGTCCAGTACACTTATCTCTCGCTGGGTTCAAATAACACTAAGTCTGTTTCGCTGTCTCAGCTCCCTTGATTATTCACGTTTCAGTTGTATGAAGGGTGACTATTGTACCAGTTGAGTGCATCCAACGTGCGCTGCTAGGTAGAAAAATCCAGAATTTTGACCGATTGACGATGAAAAAATGGTGATATGTCTTCAACTCAGAATGGTGTGTGGATTTGGATTGGTAACCTGTGTGTGGTCAGGAAGGAGAGATTACATTGGGAGTGAGACGCAACCCAAGTGAATATAAAGTTTAGGGTATTTGGAGGCAGCATGGGGATTTTGGTGCAGAGGGGAAGAGATACTTTATGCTTGTTTTTTTTATGGCTCATTGTTTGTAAGGTTTTTTTACTAGGATAAATTGAAGCCCAGGATCAGTAGCCCAGCACAAACAAGTAACATCACAGGCATATTGTAAGTTCGTTGGTGATAGCTACTAATTTGACTATCTCTTCCAGATCTTTTAGCTTGAAGGTATGTAAGGAAAATATTTACAGATTACAAACTAAAGGACCAGTCATGATTTTGTAAAAGTCAAATTAAATCCCAAGTAATTAAAATAAGATATGCTGGGCCAGGCAATATGTCGTAACTGCATGATGTGGGAGCTGGTGGACCTCATTGTGGTTCATAGAGACCACTTTAGCAAGTGTTGGTTACTTGATCGACTCCAGCTCAGAGGTGATAAGCCAGAGTCTGAGCTTTGAACATGGTAACACATCATGAAGGGGTGAGTTAACCAGACATTGTGTTTCAGGAGGCAGCCACACCCCTTTGATTAACGACATCGAATTTAGTCAGTGGTCAGGGGCAGGAATCTATGAATGAGGCAGGTAGAGGGATCCAGGAGGTAATGCTGAAGGAGCCTCAGCTCTTGAGTTTGTCTCACGGGTATGAGCTTCTTGCTCTCTGTGTTGGTGAGAGTGGGGGCTATAGTGGCTATGAACAAACTAACCATAGCACCTTGATACATGGAGCCATTCAAGAAGGGGAGAAAAGAGAAATGTAGTTGTGAACAGGGTTAGTATAGTCAGTGTGAATGGAGGGAGTTGTCTGACCAGGATCAAGAGACCCAAAGGCTATGTTGCCTGCCTGCTGTTTGGGTTCAGTATATCTCATCTGGGCTGCAGAGGAACTTGAAGTGGGAGGGGAAAGATCCTCTTGTCATGATCCATGTATGTACAAATGATATAGAGAAAAAGAGGAAAGAGATTCTGCTGAGGGAATATGAACAGCTAGGAGCTAAATTGAAAACCAAAACCAAAAAGATAATAATTGCTGGCTTGCTATCTGATCCACAATGAAATTGGCACAGAGTCAACAAGATTAAAGAGGTAAATGCTTGGTTCAAACATTGGTGTGGGAGAAATGAGTTCAAATTCATGGGACATTGGCAACAGTTCTGGGGAAGGAGGGAGCTGTTCCGATGGGATAGGCTCCACCTGAATCATGCTGGGACTAGAGTCCTGGTGAATGACAAAACTAGGGGAGTGAATAGGGCTTTAAACTAAATAGTGTAAGGTGGGGTGGTTCAGTTGCATTATGGAAAATTATGGAAAATGTTATGGGAGACTGCACTCAGCAGAGGTCATTAAAGTTGCCTGAACATGAATTAGGAGAGAGAGTATGGAAAGGCTTGGGAATCTAATGTCAGGCACAGAAGGTGAAGGGACAATTATGAAAAGGGAGGGGGGCAGACAATGCAGGACAGAGGGTGTTGCACTTAAAGGCACATAGTATACACAACAAGGTAAATGAGCTTGTAGCGCAGATTAAAATTGGTGGGTACGATTTTGTGGGTATCACAGAAAGATGGCTGCAAGGGGATTAGGTCTGGGAACTAAATATCCAAGGATACATGTTCTATCAAAAGGACAGACAGATGGGCAGAGGTTCGAGGTTGCCTTGTTAGTAAGAAATGAAACTAAATTTATAGCAAGAAGTGGTATAGGGGCCAAAAGCATAGAAGTTTGTACGGGTAGAGTTGAGAACTGCGAAGGATAAATGACCCTGATGGAAGCTATGTACAGACCTTCTAGAAGTAACCAGGGCAGAAAATAAATCAAGGGATAGAAAAGGCATGTAAGAAAGGCACTGTTACAATAATCATAAGGGATTTCAATATACAAGTGGACTGAGAAAATCAGGTTGGTAGTGTATGTCAAGAAAATAAATTTATTGAATGTCTATGAGATGTTTATGGAGCAGCTTGTGGTAGAGCCCACCAGGGAACAGGGAATTCTGGATTTTATGATGGTCTTATAAGATTTACTTGATGAGGGAGCTTAAGGTGAAGGAAGCCCTAGGGTGCAGTGACCATAATATGGTAGAATTCACCCTGCAGTTTGAGGGGGAGAAGCTGGAATCAGATGTAAAGGTATCACATTTGAGTAAAGATAACTACAAAGACAAAAGGGAGGAGCTGGCCAGAGTTGATTGGAAGGGAAGCCGAGCAGAGAAGACAATGGAGCAGCGACGACAACTGTTTCTAGGGGTAATCCTCAACTCTACCCGCACAGATTCTACACCATTTGACCCTACTTCATTCTGAGCAGGGGTGACTGATGAATTCATACTCAAAACCAACAAAATGCCAAGGAAAATTCAATCAGGGGACAGGGAACCATTGAGAGATAATTCATCTCTGTAGGTAGAGTTAACAAAATCAGTATGGAGTTGTTTCTCTAATTACTGGCTACTTCTCACCTGTGCTTACTTATGGTTCACCGGTGAGACTAGCAATGCTAAAATGGGACAGAAACAGCCTGTCATTGGAGGAGCAGGAAGGAAAATGACTGGTGGTAGAGAAGCAATTGCCATGGCAATCAGAGCAACCATTGCCAAAGGCTTAGACTTTTGCTGAAGCTTTGATTTGAGTTATTATTGTCACATCTACCTAGATACAGTGAAAAGTTTTGTGTTGCATGCAGTACAGGCAGATCATACCATACAAATTGCATTAGGGTAATAGAACAGAGAAGAATACAATGTTGCGGCTGCAACAAAGATTGAGCTCAACAATTAAATCTAAAATTTGAGAGGGCCATTTGGAAGTCTAGTGACAGTGGAGAAGAAGCTGTTCTTGAATCTATTGGTACGTGAGACTGGGGCTTTTGCTGCAGGCTGTTTTTTGCCAGGGCTAAAGGCCATCTCATTTGCCGAGTACTGGTGCTTTTTGCTGGAGGCTGGGGTGTCATCTGTCAGTCCCATCTTGTGAGAGGGTCAGTGGCCGGGTGAGAAAACAGCTACAAGGGAGATGTGGCAATAAAGAGGCATAAAAGGATATTGGGAGAGGAGGGGGTGCAAGAGGAGTCAGGGAGAAAAATAAAAATGGGATGCTTGGAGAAGACTGCAAGAGGACATGGGATAGGGAGAGGTTGCAAGAAGTGTGTGAGAGGGAGAGGCTGCAAAGAAGTTTCAAATCTGTCAACAAAAGAACTCAGCTAACTGGGAGTCAGGGAAGTTGAAATCACGGAGATAATGTATCCCTTGCAAACAGATGTGAAATCTCTCCTTTTGGGCTGCAAAATGTGAGGACTATCTTTTGAGAAAAGATGTCATGGATGCAATGAACAATGTGTCAGTTGTTAAATTTGAATCTGAGAATGAGATCTAAGATGCAGATAAAATGTAAATGGCCTTGATGAAATGTTCTCTGCTTTGAGTATATGCAATGGGAAATAACTCCACAAAGCTGGTATCTGGTCACCAAGTCACACTTTATTTACACACGGAGAGTCCTTGATACTGATCCAACTTCCTTAAAGCCAGCTGTCAGAGTGAACAAAACCTCTGTCACTCCTGTTTATATTTGTCAGCCAGGCCTCCCTGACTGGGGCTGTTAATGTGGTCTAATCAGGGAACTCACATTCTATGAGGTCCGCCTGGCTAACTTCATTACAATCACTACACATTGAAATGCATTAGCTGTGACTAGCCAACCAGTGTAGAAGAGTAGGTATGTTATTTCCAAAAAATAAAAGTTGTTGTTAACTTATGTCAGCTGTTTTGTGCCAATTTAAATACTGTAGTTTAGGATTAGGCTTTAGATTTGATGGAATATTAATCATTTTTAAGGATATTGATGACTTATTCTTTTCTGCTTGTGTGAATCCAAATACCTCAAATGTCACAGAAATACACTGTGATAGCATCACCTAATAAATTGGTGAAAATGTGAAAGAAGCCCATAGGAATTAGAAAAGTGGTCAAGTAAATCTAAAGAAGACCCCTCAAAAAATTTTTGTACACTGGTTTTGAGGGATTTAGATCACACTATACCATTGCCAAATGATTGATCCTGTTATTGATAGTGATTATTGTTGAATTTAGCAGATTTGATCTGAAAATGCTTCAGCAATCAAAACTCTTTTTCCATTTGCCATTCTGTTTTGGATTGGGATTATAAATCACACCTTTTGAACTATATCCATTTGCCAAATTTCATTTTGAATGTAATCTAAGATTAAAAGATATGTAAAGATTGTAGATATCTTGAGTTATCATAATGTGTTTTTCATCTTGCCTGACTTTTCAATCTAAATATTCCCTTCCGTTTTGAGAACAATTAATTAAAGTAAATGAGCTCTCGTCCAATTACATAATAAAATCGTGACAGAATTCTTCTGTGTTAAAAGTTCAAAATTTATGAAATATCCATTTTCAATCTTCCCATATCTATAGTATGCTTTATTCCAAATTATGTATAAAAAATGAAAGAATTTATGCAGCGATACTTTTTTTCAAACATGTAATTGCAAAAAAGGCTTAGTGTAATCTAAATTAAAATTTTTAGAATATTGACATTTTAGTTATGATGCTTGTCAAAATAATTGAGAATTTTGTCATCAAAAAAGCACTTTCTGTTTGTGTATAACGTGCTGAAAAATATTGTGCTGTGTTTGTCTTTTATGGCTGCAACATGACTTCTGTAGCCCACAATGAACCATAAATTCAAAATGAATCTTCTGTTCAACAAAAATATCTGTAACTGAGCAGAGATGTAAAATGAAAAAATGTCTTCTGGTGATGTTTACATCAATAAATTAGTACAATAACATTGTCGGAAATGATTAATATACAATATTATAATATCTGTAGAAATTAAATTTCCAAAATTATTTCAAGTTACAATTAAATGTGTACTGTGAAATATGTGTCTAATTACTTTATCCTCAAACCAATCTGTATATAGTAGAGTCATGGAATCATAGAGCATGGAGACAGTCCATTTGATCCAACAAGTCCATGCCAAACATAATCCCAAACTAAACTAATCCCACCTGCCTGCTCCTGGCCCATTTCTCTCCAAACCTTTCCTATTCACGTGCTTATCTAAATGTCTTTTAAACATCGTAAGTGTGCCCGCATACACCACTTCCTCAGGAAGTTTACTCCACATGCGAACATGTGTAAAGAAATTGCTCCTCATGTTTTTTTTTAAATTTCTCTTCTCTCACCTTAAAAATATACACCTGGTCTTGAAATTCCCCATTCTAGAGAAAAGACACCTACCATTCACTTTATCTAAGCCCCTCATTATTTTATAAACCTCTATAAGGTCACCTCTCAACATCTGGTTCTGTTCAATGCAGTTACTCTATGCAAATTCCGTTTATGCACTAAAGTAAAATGCATCTGTGCATAATATATAGTGATAGTATTATTTCCTAAGAACAAATCCACACCATAGTCAGTCATTTTATGCAGTGCTGATGTTGAACGTTTAACAGGCAAATTGGAGCAAGAGTAAGCCACTTGATCCCTCAATCTTATTCCATAATTCAATAAGACAATTCAATAAAACAAAAGAACTGTGGATGCTGGAAATCTGAAATAAAAAGCATAAATTGCTGGAAACCCAGCAGGTCTGGCAGCATCTATGGAGAGATAGCAGAGTTAACATTTTGGGTCTGGTAACCCTTCTTCAGATAATTGCTGCTCTGATTATTCCACATTCCTTGCTTGTGAAGAATCTATCTATCTCTATCTTAAAAGATTCAAAAACTCTGCTTCCACAGCCTTTTGCGGAAAAGAGTTCCAAAGACTCAAAACCCTGTGAGAGTAAACATTTCCTCTCATCTCTTTCTTAAATAGGTGATCCTTTATTTTTAAACAGTGACTCCACGTTATTGAATCACCTATAAGAAGAAACGTCCTTCCCAAATGGACACTGTCAAGACCCCACAGGATTGTAAGTGGTTCAAGCAGGTCATCTCTTGTCCTTCTAAACCCCAATGAATACCAGCCTAGCCTATCAACCTTTTCTCATAACCAGAGTAAAACATTCCCTGAATTTCTTCTAACATATTTAGATCTTTCCCTAAATGACATGCACTCTACACAGCACTAGTCTCACCACTGCCTTGTACAATGGAAACATGGCTTTACTACTTTTGTATTAAATTTCCCTTGTGATAAACAGTAACATTCTATTACCTTTGCTAATTACTTGCTGTACCTGCATAACAACCTTGTCTGATTCGCGCACTCGCACATTCAGCTTCCTCTATATCTCAGAGTTCTCCAATCCTTCCTTCTGTCATTTACATACACCATTTACATAATGTAATCATTTTTAATCTTCTTACTAAAATGAACAATTCCACATTTTCCAACATTATACATTTTTAGGTTTTTGCTAATGCACTCTATATATATCTATATATCTTTGTAGTCTTCTTATACCTTCTTTACAAGTTACTTCCCTATCTATCTTTCTTTCATTAGCAAATTTAGGCACCATTCCTATGGTCCCTTTATCCAAGTCGTTTATATAATTGGTAAAAATGATGTGGCCCAAGCACTAATCCCTGTAACACACCACTTATTACACCTTGCCAACCAGAAAATCACCCATTTATGCCTATTCTCTGTTTTCTGTTGGTTAGCCAATCTTCTATCCAACTCCATACGTACTCATTTACATCACAGGTTTTTATTATCTTTTATAATGTCACTTTATCAAATTCATTTTGGAAATCTAGGTATGGTACTCCATCATTTGTCCTTTTTCTACAACGCATGTTGCATCTCCAGTTGGGCACACTTCCATAATAGTGCTTCCTATAATGTTTTCTGTCATGGTTCCCAGCATACTATTTCCATCATATTTGTCTGCCATTTCTGACTGACACACTTAAACTTATTGACTTACTATAGATACCTCAAATTGCATTCTTCCAGTTCCAATCGATGAAGCCAGGTGTTATTGTAGTATCAAATGTTTAAGTACTGTAAAACTTGGACTTTCCCCTTAATGCCCCTTCTTACTGCTTATCCCTGCTCCTTATTTCTGCCTTATACACACATCAAGTGCTAAGGTCATCTTCTTGTGTCTTTTATAATCCTATTCATTGATTGCCAATACTACTTTCATGCTGTCGTCAAATTCTGAGGCTGTGCTTCTTATACCCATCCAAATTTTTATATCTGCTGACAATTAAAGGTGAACCCAGCATTGATCTAGAAATAGAAAAATTCCAATTCCACCTTGGTATGACTATTCACTCTGGTCTAATTATTTGTGTTCTTGTTTTCGATTAATTTTCTATCCATGTTTATATATCTTTTATTGTTCCATACGCTTGAATGTAATGAGCATCCCTGAGGTACCTAACAAAATATATTCAGGAAATTCAAATGCATTGTTATTACTGTATTTCCATTACTCAGGTTAGCACAGCTAATTAAATTAGTTACATTTTCAAAACACAATATGCCTTTGACAAATTTATAAGCTACACCTCTTAATCTATCCTATACTTATTTCTTGGGCAGACATATTAAATTAGGAGAGTCCCACCCACATAATTAGCATCCAAAAATAATACAGTTAATAGATTAGGAAAGACAAAATTAAGCATTTTCTATTTGCAAGGCAGTACCCCATCTTTGAAGCACTTGAATAAAGGGAAAATATTGTAGATGCTGGATCTCTGAAACAAATACAGAAAATGCTGGAAAAACTAAGCAAGTCTGGCAGCATCTATGGAGAGATAAGTTCTGAAGAAGTCAAACTGGAATCAAAACGTTAACTCTGTTTCCCTCTCCACAGATGCCGCCAGACCTGATGAGTTTCTCCAGTATTCTCGGTGTGTGTTTTTGAAGGTATGCTCTTGTGTGTGTTAAGATAGGACAGAATTTGTTGCAAAACTGTTTTTCCAATACATTTTGCTTCTGAAATTCAAAGTTACAAAACCAAATTATTGAATGATTCAAACATTTAAAAGCCACAAAAATTGACATTTCTCTGTCAGGAACATACCTTTTTTTCAAATACCCTGTCAACACCAGCCATCTAGGCCACAGATGAAAAAATATACTTTGGCAATTTATGGAAGGCTTCCTGTAGAACTGTTCTTGTGAAAGGCAAACAACTTTGAGAGAAAATAAGGAAAAAAAATGTTTCAAGGAAGAATATTAGTTATTTTCTATAAAAGAGGAAATGTTGTTCTATAAACTTCATTCATTTCTTCTGATCTGTTCAGAAATTATTCAAGTCTAACCTGAGAAAATTCAGTTATAATGTGTTTCAATTAGACTGCAGCTGATACAGAATGCACTTCTAACTTTATTAGACTTCCCTTTGGCCACTAAATTAATTACATCATCAAAATACAAATGAGAAACAAAACAAAAGTCCCAGTGTATATTGCAGTTGTCATCATCGCACTTCTGTTCTGTTGTGATACCTGTACTGTGTATAATACATAAGAGTGCTGGAGAAATTTGGTTAGCAAAGTCTCCATCATGTCCTCTGGAATCAATGTGAAGAACAAGGGGTCCTTTTTGAAATCTGTTCCACAATCATTCAGGCAAAAGTCCTGTAAATCAACTTTAATGAACTGGACGCTGTCACTGAATGGCCAGTAAGTGTTTCCCTCCACTACCATACCCCGTTTTCTCAATGCTTAAATGGTCAGTATTTTAGGCAAGAACAAGGATAACATTACAAAGACAGTCTAAAGCTCCCCTTGAAGTGCAGTAACTTAATGTCTGGGAGGGACTTCCTACCAATTGTTCAGAATAGTGACAATTTGTCCTCCAAGCTGTATCAAAGCATCTTTTAGCTTAAGCAAAGCAGTGGCAGAGACCGAAAGAAAACAATTAAGTAAATCCTATACTCTGGACCTGACAACATCATGGAACATCCGGGCCAATGTGTTCAAAGATCACATGCAGAGTTACCTATTCAGTCACATGAAGACACATGGCAGAAAAGATAACTTTAACCTTGAGTAGGCATCTTCCTCAAATTGAAAAATAGCTGACCTTGATGAGAATTGTGCAGATTTTCTAACAGTATACAAGTTTAATTCGAAGTGTAGAAGCATAAGAAGGACATTGGCTGGCCTGTAGTATGTTGAACTGACATATATTTCTCGATTTGCAAAACGTCAGCAAGTTCCTAGTATCAAAAATGTCTGAGTGGAAGTTTCGTTATTTACTGTACAGGAAATTGCATTCTCCTGCAACTGACAAAAAGAGTAGGCAACATCCTTCTCTTTGCAAATATTTCTGCAACCAATTCAGCTAGGAACAGAATGATCTGCTTCTCAAACCAACAGGAAAGCCAGATGGAATGAATAACAGGAGCATCCAAAATTGTATTTCTTTTGATGTACCAAACTTGAAATTTCCAATCGAGTTATTCTAGGCTGACATTCTTATTTTTCCGGACTTCAACAGTTACATTATCTCACACTTTTCCCTGATTTATCCAGTCTTTATCCAAACTTGGAAACTCATGTGGCACAGTGTGTAGCATCCCTGCATTTATACCAGAAGTTCTGTGTTTGAGTCCCACATCAGGAATTGAGGGCCACGAAAGGTTTTTTTATTTATTCATTCACAGGATGAGGACATCGCTGACCAAGCAGCATTTATAGCCCATCCCTAATTGCCCAGAGGGCAGTTCAAAGTCAACCACATTGCTGTGGGTCTGGAGTCACATGTAGGCCAGATCAGGTAAGGATGGCAGTTTCCTCCTCTAAAGGACATTTGTGAACCAGATGGGTTTTTTTGACAATCGACAATGGATTCATGATCATTAGATTCTTAATTCCAGATATTTTATTTAATTCAAATTCCACCATCTGTCCTGGCGGGAGTTGAACCCAGGTCCCCAAGATGTTATCTGGGTCTCTGGATTAACAGTCCAGCGATAATACCACAAGGCCATTGACTCCGCCTTGTGCATTTATAACACATGCCAATGGGAGGTGGTAAGAATGGGGGAGATTCCGAGTCAACCATGAAATGGAAATAATGTCAGATTATTGTCCATCACTATCCATGGCTCCATTACATACAGCATGCATGTAAAATTGTATGTTGTCAAAACGGACTCAACTTCCAAAGTAAACTGTAACACACCATGACCATATCAGTACTGAATCATCATTTTTGCTTTTTTGTCCATATTTTCTTTGTTGTCCTTTGTCTATCATTTATTGATTCCTCTTTGTTTCTTAATATTCCAAGGATTCGAATCATTCCATTGCTGTTCATGCCAGACCTTTTCTTTTAGCGAGTTTTTCTTCTCTTTTTTCTTTATTTTCCCGTCAGCCATGGCTCAGTTGCCGCTAATTCATAAGATTCCAGATTCAAGTTTCATTCCATGGCTTGAGTACAAAACACAAATCTGACACTCAAGTGCAGTACTGAGGGAGCACTACACTGTTAGACATGCAATTTTTCCAATGAGATGCATGTAAGAGCAGGGCAGTTCTCCCTGGTGTTCTGGTCAATATTTATCTCTCAATTAATGTCACAAAAACAGAATTGTTACATAAATACAAGTCTTTCTTATTTTTCCATTCCCCTATGAGTCAATTGAATCCCATAAGTTGTAATATTTCGTCTCATGATCTGAGATTTACTTCTCCCTGTCCTGGCACAAACTTATAAACTTTGCAGTTTCTGTCTCTCTCACACAATTATAATTGTTTTTCATGATGTATAAGAAAATTGTCAAAATTTGCATTATATTTCTCTGTTCATAAGCTATATTTGCCTTTTATTATTCAACTTTTTCAGCAATTTCCATTTGTTTCAAAAACTTTTGCGACAGGAGTGCTACTATATAATTGCACATTGCTCCAAGGACAGTATCAGGTAACCCTACACTAGACTGACAGAACACGAACTTATAACGTTGCATTCAAAGGTCTTCAATTGTCTTGCTGAAACTGTTCAGTTTTATGGTTAAACTGCAACTTCAATATTTCCTGTAAATACTGGAACATTAATGTATCGCTCAACTCTAAATGGAATCAATAGAAAAAATTATGTGTCAGAGGATACTCATAAAGACTGACTCGATAAGCCTGGTGTCTTTAGAAATGCTTATTTCTTTAATATGATATATTTTATTTTTATCTTTCCCTCATCTAACAACCCATCGGGCAGACAATGCATCTACTTATGTCTGTTTCGATCATGGGATTTCCTTGGAACCTGTCTCCAGCCTGTCGCCTGAGGCTCTGGTAGCACCATCACATAAAGCATGTCTGACCAATAGACTTTTCCACTCTTAGACCAGACCAATCGGAAGAATTTACAGGTTGAATGCCAACCTGTATAGTCTCAGTCTTGGCGCACCTTCCGTGGCCATCAAGTCCTCAGTGGGACTTGAATCCAGTTCTTCTGGTTCACAGTAGAGCCACAGCCCACTGCATTGCAAAACTTCCTTAACAAGGTAATGTAACCTGAAATATGTCAGATTACCAGAACAATTTGGTAGAGAGTTATAAATCATATTTTAAGGTATATTTCACAACGTGTTTTGTTACATTGAAGGCGATTGACAGCTGGAAGGTCTTATCAGGAAAGCTATTTAGTTCAGGTCCCTGGATGCGGAATAGAACGGTGATGAGGAGAAAGTAGGGTTGCGAGCAGGTACAATTTGAACCCTTCTTGTTCAATCCAATTGCTATAGAATTTAGTCCAGCATGTTGAATCGGTAAATGAAAATGTACAGGATAGAAACCATGTTCGAACGCGGAAACTCCACACGTATAAGTGAACAAAGTCCACGAAGCATACGTCCTAACCTAAAAACTTTGTACTGGCTAAGCTGTCCTAGCTACAAAATACGGTGAACATACATTGAAAAGCAATCGTTTGCTGGAGGTTTCTCAATGCCAGTGGCAGATTATTGCTATAATACAATCAAAATGTTTAACTGAAAGTATTCTAGCTTTGTAATTTGACAAAAAAGTTTGAATTTTCAAAATTGAAAAGTAGTCTCCGGAAAAATGATGCATTGGCAAAGCCAGGACGGGTTTCACAGATCACTGATCTTTGACGAATTTCGGATATATCTTTTCAAATGGATTGCGAAACGGAAATAACGTGTAAACTGCACGCAGCAGCTGATAATAATAGTCTCAAATTTTATAGATTTAGGTTGGGGCAGTAAATGCACCCATTAAATAGTTCGAATCTCGGGTGTTAAAGTTGCAAAGGAAAAACGCGATTCCTAGAAATCTGAAACAAAAACGGAAAATGGTAGCAATTACATTGTATATCAGTTAGCAAATGTCAAATCCTGGTTATATTTTCGAGGGTTTTTTTTAAAACCAGAATTCCAAATAGAATACAGTTTGCAATACATGAATGTTTTCGGTGTCACTGGGAATTATATACATAGGGAAAACGAAATAGCTTACTACAAATTGATAGGCTTTGATAAAGTTGACAACAGGCTGGGCTGCACGCAACCCCAAGTGAGATTTTACGATGCAAATAATCACGATTATAAGCATCACTATATCAACATACTCACAAACTCGGTACCGGATGATTTTATTTCATCCGAATATTTCGACATGCTTTGTCGTTTGACAATAGAAGACTATTGTCCCAATATGCTGAAAATGCACGGCAAATAAACCGAGGTCTGAAAAGATGGGAAGGTTATATTTCTGAAATATGATAACAAGGTTTGCTATGTATTTCCGGTATTGTTTTTATTTCAGATTAGCGAGTTTTGCACTTCTGTCATTTGTACTGTTTGGATGTCGTACATGCATTTTAATTCGACATATGAATAATGTTACGGGCGAGCTAAGGAAAATGTTAGCAAATATTGATGCGCTAGGGATATATGTATCTGTGGTCCGGTCAACTTGTGCCCTTCAGGTGACTTCATGGGGCTTTTAGATAATTCCTTTTGAGGATTTAAAGGTCTACAGTGATTGAAAGTATTAGCGTGTAAAGGAATGGACATGATTGTGGTGGGCTGACCACAGACCACATTCTTATGGTGTGTGTGTTTGATGGTGAAGCCCATGCCGCTCTCTCCAGGGTTCAAGCTGCCAGAGATGCAGACCCCGACCACCGCACTACGTAATGCCTCAATCCCCATGGTAACCACCAATCAACTGGAAGCTTCAATGTCCAAGGGAATCCATCTGTCTATCAAAAGTAGCAGTTTCAAGCAAAAGAAGTTCACATCTAAACTATAATATCGGACTTGCACATCACTAGTTTAAAGTTCCTAGAATTTAGCTTTCTGCTTTAAATCTCAACTGTCTTCCATTTCCTAAAGGTAGGTCAACACTACGCCTTCAGCTGGGGTTTGCATTCCTAATTATGAAGAACCACGAAAAACACACAAGCATATCATAATAAATGTTACTTATTTATATTATAATTGCTACTTTTACTGTATAACTGTTGTCTTGTTTGTGAATCTGCCTATTCCATCTTCAGTCTACTCTTGAGCTTCTTTCGGGCCAGAAGACTTTCCATCTGGTGGAGGGGATTGCCTGAATATTTCGGTATCTGGAAACAATTTGAATAATTTGTGAACAAACGGAAACGATTGTTCATTGTAGATGTTAGTATTAGTGCTGAATGTGGCTTGGTTTGTTTTTTGTTTGGATCTGTAGTTAAGTGTTGTTTTTGTGGCGAGGTGGGTGGTGTGAGATTCACATCCCCCCCTCCCTACACCGCCTTTGGCAGATCTCCGTTGCTAGGGTGCCGGGTTCTGGGTGTGGTCGGAGAAAGCGAGCGAGCGGGCGGGTGGCTGTGCCGCGGTCACTGACTAACGGTGCAGCAGGAGTGGTTACTCACACAGCTCAGAGCTGCCGTTATTACGAAGCGACAGACAATCAGAACCTAAGGCCATGGTTCGACACTGAGAGGCGATTCGGAGAATAGCGACAGGAAATCCCGGCGCGATATCGGCGAGTGGGAGGGCCGGAGCCGCGGCCACCCATTCTCAGGTCAGATACTGCTGGGCTCTGCCGACACCGTTCCCCTCCACACTTTCCGATATCCCCCCCCCCAATCTTGGCATTCTCACACCCGCTTCCTCTCCCACACCTCCCTGACCCAGGCATTCCCCCCACAATCCTGGCATCTTCTACCCCATCCAACCCTGGCATCTCCTTCACCTCCACAACCACAGCATTGCCCACCGGGTCTGGCATCCATCCAAACCTGGCATCCCTCACCCCAGCCCCAGCATCTCCCCCGCCCCTGCCTCCCTGACATTCAATGCCCCTTTGCCTCATGACCACCCCCCCCCCGCCTCATCGCACCGCCCCCCCGCCTCATCACCCACCACCACTGTCCTTGTCTGCCGTCACCCGTCACCCATCCCCCACGGGCTGTCGCGGCGGGCCCCCTCTCTGTGCACCGTCCCCAGGGGGTCTTCCTCACCCCACGCTGCTCTCATTTCCACCCCCCCCACCGAAACCCAACGCTGTCCTTGTCTCTACCCCAGACTCTTGCCTGTAGAACACCGACAACCTAATTACTCCATTCAGTCATGGTGTGAAAGATGCAATAAAGGTGGTTAAACCTGATAGGAAATCCATAATCTCCGCTATTAGAAGTAACCCAATTTGGAAAGAATTCCAAGTCTGTCTTTGTATGATTTAAAATAAGTTGAATTAAACGTTTTATACTTAGCTTTAAGATAATATAAGAATGGCCTTGGTGGAAAATATCATAACTAGCATTGGTATAACTGTGAGCAGTACTGATAAGGTTGTGTGTACCACACGGGCATTCAGATGATTAACTGCTGTGGCGAAACAAGGACTAGTTGCCATTTATTGCCAAATATCTATGCCCTTGAAATATTCCACCTTTTCATTATAATGTCTAATATTGGAGTAGCTGATTCCATATTCTTTGACCTGAAGCACTTAGCATGTCATTTAATACAGTGTTACTGTTTTTTAATTATGCTGTACAGAAATAGCAGGCTATGTCATAGAGTCCAAACTATTCAAAAGATAAGTAACAAATTCTGTAAGTGGTAATCTGTTGTGAGGATGACTTTTGTTCAATTGCAAGAAGAAAGTTTAAAAAGCTTTGTATCTAATGCATATTGAGTTCTCTATGAATTCTGCCTCCAGAAATATCTGAATATTTAGAATGTCCATACTGTTGAAAAATTGTTTGAAAATTGGAATTAAGTGTCAATGCTGAAGTTTCAAAAGCAGTGGGCCTGTTGCTAACAAGCTATGTTAGCTTACAAGTACGATTTGTCTTGTGCTTCAGTAAGCAAAATATGTTGCATAGTCAATTGGAGGGACCTCCTGTAATGCTCTGTTCTGCCTCTAGAAAAAGCAGTTTGGGGCTTCACAACTCTGGCTGCATGTATTTAGTATAAAGGATAGTAGGTTTAAATGTGTTCTGAATGTAGTGCATCTTGGGCAAGTTTGATAATTGTCTCTTCATCTGATTCTCTTGTATTGTTTTGTAATGTAACAATAGTGTGTTATATGTTCAATTAATTTTGTTTTGGATAAGAATAACTCAGAATATTAAGGTAATGTAGATAATTGGAAAACATTTTCTACAAAAAAGTGGAATGTGGGTAAGTTAGGGACCAGTTCTAAAGAATCACTTTTATAAGCATGCAGTATGTCAAATGTCTTGCTATATTCTGTTTTTCTATCGCCATGTAAAATTTTCAAGACAGAATGAAATAGTTGTACTTCAACCCACCTAGTATTTGATGAATATTTGAAAAAGAAGATATTCATATAAGGTTCAGCTGCTAAAGCCGACGTATAATATAGCCACTGTGATTTGGTTTAATCCTTTCTGTCCATTGTTTTTCCCAGTTGTGGTTATGTTTAATGTGTGATTTAAAAAATAAAATAAAACAGCACTTAAATGAGTATAACAATGCTTGTGGACTTATAGTGTCAGGCACTTTCTTCATCTAAAGACTTGCAGACGTTTGTCCTCCCCTTCACTTCTTGACTTAGTCTTGCAACGTTACAGTTTCCATGGTGGTTCGTTAGTTGATCTCAGTATGGGCAGCAACTGGGCATCAACAATTAGCCTTATAACCTGGACTGTGGAGGGAAACCCGGCCAAAGTCTGCTCTTGTTGTCTTGTCACTCCTCCTTGAATGTACATGCAAGCAGACATTGGTTAAGGACAGTGTTGAACTTGACTGTGGTGGTTGGTTAAATGATTTGTTGTCTAGGCTATCTTGTTTGAGATCCTGGTAAGGATTGCTGGTGCTCATGGACACCATGAACTGGGACAGAGCAAAAGGAGAATTAATCTGTATTATGGTTATTTAGATAATGTCATAATAAATGCAACTGTTATTCTGATCTCCACTTTAAGTAGAAACAAGAATGAAAATACTTGCCCTGTATTGCCAATACATATGATTTAATTTCAAAGCATAAACTTTTAGATGCAATATCAATGTCACATTTGAGTAGGATTTAATGTATTGTTAGTTGAATGTATTGCTATTTGATATTGTCATAAAGTTGACAAGTGTTGATAAATCATTAGAGTAGACCCGCTTTTGTCCATTTAGCTGTTATACAATGGGGGGGAAAAGGTATGGAAGGCAATGCGCCATGTTTTGTTTTAGTAATTTTGTTTACTGTAGGTAACAACTTAAAATACAGTAACATCTCATATAGTTAGATATTTTGTTATGCCCTAGTTTGAGGTGTTTCAAATAGTTGAATTGAAGTTGAAGAAATAGAATAATACATCTTTCCCTACATTTTGCAGACTAAATTATTGTTCGCTGTTTGCTGACAGAAAGAACTTGTTCATGCACTGCATCTATTTCAGCTGAACAACCTAGGTGACAGCCATGCATTGGTTAATTTCGCAGGGCAACACCTTGATCGATCTGATTCGACTTGCATGGTTTAAAAGTTAAACAGAACCTGGCAGTTGACTGTCAATGATCATTGCATTCTTCATGGCAATGCCTCTATCAAAGTCCATTTGCCAACTAGCACACTGCTTTCATGTTGTATAATGTTGGTTTTCTGCTTAAATTGGTGTTCTTGTGAATTGTCCTGATGAGTGCAAGATGAAAAGCTCTGACAATTTTTTTCAGGAGCAATATAGTTGCTACTGCATCACTATGTTTGGTTTATAATGGAGAGAGAGAGAGGTACATCAATTGATTTCCAAAGTTGTAACTAAGATCCTTTCCAGTGCACACTTAGGATCTGCATTTATGATTATAGCCTTGATGCATTATGAGGATGATACATGGTTCTTGAACTGAAATGAATGAAATTACCAATATTTAAGTGTTGGTTTGGCTCAATGGTTCCCTTTACCTCAGTCAGAAAGTTGAGAGTTCAAGCCCTATTTCGGTGCATAAATTTGGCTTACATCACTCTAAATTGTTTACTGCTTGTTGGGAAGTCGTCTTTTGGATGAGATGTTAAAGCAGTTCAAATGGGGGAGAAAAGTCCCTTGATGCTAAACGAGACATGACGAGGTGATGGCTGAGAGATGCATGCTGCACCAAAATAATTTAACAACATAAAATATTTCAGATGACCAGGTATAATGTTTTAGTTTCTTTTTAAGAATGGTGCTGCAGAATCTAAATATGGCTTTAACATAATTCCTAATGGAAGCCCATGTTTCTGTTAGTCACTTCATTAAAGTTACAAATTTTAGCCACACTTTCGAGAGGACTCCCTGTAAACAAAAACAGTTTTCTGTTTAAAAGCTGTTGTTAGACTGGTGGGATGCCATACCTGTCAATATTTGATTTCAGTTGACCTGGGACAAGTTAGTTTTGGTATAATTTATTTTTTGCTGCATTACTGTATATGGGCAGTTTTAATGCTATGATGATATTGAGGGGAAAGAAAGCAGCATTCTTCTGAAGGGAGTTATGTTCCAGCTGTATGGCCAAAGGGCAGGCTAGTGGTCTGAGCTGAATTGTTCTAGCAGAGAGCTGCGAGGGATTCCGTGGGTGACGTGGCTGCCACCTGAGCTGTGACCATTCTGTAGTTTATAATTAGCTAGATCAGTCTTTGAAACTTTGTCCGAATATTCATGGTTAATATGGATAGTATGACTTCACATGAAAACTGTTTTAATTGCTCCTTTTGTAAATTAAAGGTATCTTTTTGTTGTCATTTCATAGCACTTGGTTTCAATCAACCCTTCTCTGACATGCCAAGTATCAATCCAACTAGACTATTTTAACTAAATTGCATTTATTTGCTAAATTACAGCTTTCTTTGAGTTCTTAGTCTTCACAATGTCAGATTAGAAATGTTATGGTCACTGTGAAACAAAGGCTTTTTCAGGGTGACAGTACAAAAGGAGAAAACTTAATTGCTTTGGACCAAAGTCATTGAGACTGTTGAGTAATATTTGTGAGCATGATTTTATATCTGACTTCTCAGATCAAGAACACATTGTGCAGAATGGGCTAAAAAAAATGAAAATTAAGTGAAATCTAACTTGATGGAAGGTTCCAGCAAGTGCATGTGGCATTGTAGTACACGGGAGTACATTGTGGTTATTTGTATAAATGTTTTGTGAATATGAAAATGGAACGGAATACATTGACAGGTGTTTTCTCATTAAGCAAAATTTATATTTTATCATGGATAAAAATTATTTCCTGAATCATCAATTTCTTATGTATTTCTAACACTGGAACTATGCTGAAGTTCTTCTGTAGGGTAGAACAGATTTGTTTGTTCTTCAGCTAACTATTGACAAGTTCTAAGAGTATTGGCTAATTATTTGAGTGCATCTAAATTGCTGTACTAGTGCCTACTCATTTGTGGTGTATTTTATCAAGAGTCTGTAGCATGACTATTACATTAAAAGTGCTTCATTAAATGGAAACTTTCCAGTATTTATAGAACGTCAAGTGTGAAAAAAGTAATATATGTATTCAAGTTTTTTCCTTTTTTAAAACTGAAGATGACATACAACTTTATTTTACATCTAAAATCTAGCCCAAAGATACAGAACATCTCAAATATTTTAATAATGCTGTGAATGCAGATTTAATGCATTTGCCATTTTTCAAATTCTAACCTGCTCTGGCTCAACAATAGTCAAGTTATTTGAGTTGCAAGTGGTTTTCTCATTAACCAACTTATTGCAAATAACAGGATTAACTTGCCCTCAGTAAGTGCTAGTTTAGTACATAACTGCAAAATTTTATAAATTGACAATCAACTAAATTTCAGAGCTCACTGGAAACTTCAACAAATTTAATACTGTAAGTAATGAATTGTCACATTTACTTAAACCCAGATCTCATACTTTGTAGCCAACTAATAAAGTTTTTTTGTATAAAATTCCTGCTGAAGAATGAGTAAAAGAGAACACGAAAAAAAATTAGGATTTTGGATTATGAAAGTGAAGTACGATTTAACTGAGTGTTATAATTGCAAACTGATTTTTTTTCTCGGTGCAATGTCGATGGTGTGAGTAATGTAGTATAAAAGGATCTTGTTGCCTTTTTTAAAAAAGAAATGGAAAACCCTGTACTTGGAGAATGAATTTAGCGTTTGTTTGTTTACGGGAAGTAACACAAGTTCTGTATCTTTGACCTGGATTTTAGATGTGAAATAAAGTAACCATTTAGGGGGAATTGTGGCATAATGGTAATGTCGGTGCTTAATATAGATAGGAAGGTATTTCAGAGGCCTCTGTGCGACTCTAGTTCCACAGTAGTATATCCGAGCATTCCAGTTGTCCTCTGAAAAAGCCAAGTAAGTCAGTCAGCTCAAAGGCAGTTAGGAATAGGGAACAGATATTTGCATTGCCAGTATGAAGCCAACAAAGAATGAAGAAAAGAAACAAGCTAAACACGCAACATGTGAACTAGTGCCAAAACGCTAGATTACAATTATGCAAAGCTAAGAGTTAAAGGGTGCATTCTGATCTGTAAATTGAGTCAAATGTTTGTTGTAGTTTTCCTGACACCTTCCTCGTGGGGGAGCTGGGTTTTAATTTATTCATACAGCTTTAGTAGTTCGTCCACCTGGCCAGTTTTACGGTAATCTAGAGATAAATAGTTAGAGTCAGAAAACATGGAAACTGTTGTTTGGCCCAACTTGCCCATGCCGACCAGGTTTCCCAAACTGAACAAGACCCATTTGTTTGGCCCATATCCCTCTAAACCCTTCCTATCCATCTACCTGTCTAAGCGGGTATTACAACATTTAAAAGACATCTCTACCATTTCCTCTGGCAGGTTGTTCCATACACGCGCCATCCTCTGTGTGAAAACGTTGCCTCTCAGGTCCCTTTTGAATCTTTCCCCTCTCACCTTAAACCTATGGCCTCAAGTTTGGACTCCCCTACCCTGTGGGAAAAAATCTTGACAATTCACCTTATCTATGCCCCTCATGATTTTATAAACCTCTATATGGTCACACTTCAGCCTTCTATGCTCAGATTTTAAAAGTTCCAGCCTTTCCTTATAACTCAAACCTTCCAGGCTCCGTAATCTTCTTGCACCCTTTCTAGTTTAATAACATCCTTCCTTTGGCACTATTCCAAATGTGGCCTTAGCAATGCCTTGAGCAGCTGTAACACAATGTCCCAACTCCTGTACTCAGTGCTCTGACAGATGAGGGAAAGCATGCCAAAAACCTTCTTCACCGCCCTGTCGACTTGTGATGCCATTTTCAAGAAACTATGTCCCTGCATCCCTGGGCCTCTCTGTTCAACAACACTTCCCAGGGCCTTATCGTTAACTGTGTAAGTCCTGTCCTGGTTTGTCCTACCAAAATGCAAGGCCTCACATCTATCTGAATTAATAAGCCTTTCTTATGTCTTCATTTTTTGTGTTCAGTCCAAATATCAGGGTAGTTTTTCTTGGGGGTGGGGGAATGCAGCGAGCAGGATGTTGCCTGATACAGGTGTTCATGGAATCCCAACATGAATTTTTAGGAAATGAATATGCACAATAAACTTTCTACACTAATTTGTTTTCAAAGTAAAACAGAGTTGATATTTGAGAAGTAAATCTAGTTTTAGCATTATTCCAATATAAATTTGACTGAATTTTGAAATTTTCTTGAAAATGAATCTCAACATTTAACACTCATATTTAGCTAAAATTTATCATTCATACTTGTGTTTTGATGCATTACACAGTAATGAAGTGCTGTAATTGGAGTTGTCACCCATTCAGAACTAATTGCCATTAATTTTTCTTTTAAAATTCTTTTCTAAACTGTTTTAATCATTTTAAATATGACTATCCATCTCATTCAGGTTAGTTTATTATTCAATTAATAAATCTGTCATATAAAGTTAGTCTGAAGAATTGCACCATGAAATTAATAGATTGTGGTAAAAAAAATCTGGGTTAATATTTTTAGTTCTGATACTATATGGAATTATGTAGAAAATCTTGTCAATCTCTGATCTTGGAATTCAAAGGATCATAAATGCAAATAATCACCATTTGACTCAACAAGCTATTTGATCATTGAGTTAAACTTAAAAACTAAAAGCTATACAGATACAAATACTTAATCTGTAGTGCGTCGAACTAACCTTTTTCTTCTTGATTGCTTTCTGTCCAGATTACCACATTGTCATCCTGTTTGTATGGCATTTTTAAGTTTTCGATTTTTAAAGGTGGCTGTTTGCCCTGCTCTGCCATATCCAGCCTCTCTTGTCTATAATACCCATCTGTCTCTGTATGACCCAGGATTGCATAGTGCTGTCGTTTCCACCTCCACTACCTCACTCACATCACTGACTCACTCTTTATATTGCCTGTTCCTACATCTCTCACCTTTTGCGGTTGGATGCCTGAGCAACAGCAGCAATAAGAATAAGAGCTTAAACTAATGAGAGATAAAAGGTACTGCAGATGCTGGAGAATCCGAGATAACAAGCATGGGGCTGGATGAACACAGCAGGTCAAGCAGCATCATAGGAGCAGGAAAACTTGACGTTTCGGGCCTAAACCCTTCATCATTTCTGATGAAGGGTTT
>JAHRHZ010000268.1:29176747-29257861 GCA_024137785.1 Ginglymostoma cirratum | reverse complement strand
GAAACGTCAAGTTTTCCTGCTCCTATGATGCTGCTTGACCTGCTGTGTTCATCCAGCCCCATGCTTGTTATCTAAGAGCTTAAACTAAGATCATTTTTATTTAATTTTAAACAAATGAGGATCAGTATAGAGTATGTAAAAGAGAAGAAGATTCGTGTTGCTTTTCATTGAAACAGGTTTTATTTTCATAACCTCCACAATCATAAGTTTAAGAACATAATCATAATTTGTCATTCATTTTGGTGATTAATGTAACAAGCCCAGCAATAATATGGCTTGGGTTGTGGAACGTTAATATTCCAGACCAGGACAGCTTCAGCCTGCAGGAATGATCACTTGTGATGGATAAAATTTATTTTGGAATTTTTGTTCCTGTTCAATAACCTTTGTCAATTTTTAACTCAGTTAAAAGGATAACTTTGGCTGACGTTGAATATTTTCATGTGCATTCAATACCTGAAATTTTGGAACATTGGAACTATAATTACAGGAAGTCAGATACAATAATTATTGGTGTCACAGCTTCAGCCTATTTAATCAGTATGCACTTTCCCTGCAAACAATTAATCCAGATGTAGTGCTATTCTGTATCTTCAAAATGTAGTGTACATAAAGTTTGGGTCTTCTAAGAGGATTGGAGGGGAAACTAATCTTGTTTGGCTTCTGTAGTGTGCTCATTGATAGTATTTCATGCGTGTTGTCTTATATTACGGAGGAAAGAAAAGTTATAATGTTAACATTGTTTAATAAAAGCAAATTGAGTGTGGATACTATTTTTGGTTGTCGGTAAATTGTTTTAGATCACATAGAGAAGAAGGTGGAGGAGTTGCATCACTAATCGGGGAGAATGTCACATCTGCAGTCAGAGACGACATACTGCAGGGCTCATCCACTGAGGCAATGTGGTTGGAGCTCAAAAATAAGATGGGTGCAATCACCCTGATAGCATTGTGCTATAGGCCCCCCGCAACAGCTGCTGAGACATTGAGGAACAAATACGTAGACAGATTGTGGAAAGATGCAGTGAAAACAGTTGACGTAGTAGGTGACTTTAATTTCCCCAATATTGACTGGGCCTGCCTTAGAGCAAGAGGCTTATACGGGGCAGAATTTAAGTGCATCAAATAGGGTTTCTTGAAACAGTATGTGGATGGTCAAAATGTGTACAAGAGGGGCTATACTGGACCTTGTGCTGGCTAATGAGCCTGGCCAGGTGACTGACTTTTCAGTGGGAGAGCATTTTGGAAACAGTGATCACAACTCTTTAAGTTTTAAGATAGGTACGAATTGGGATAAGTCAGGACCTTGTGGCAAGGTTCTAAAGTGGGGGAGGGCAAATTACGTAAGCATTAGGCAAGAGCTAGGGAGTGTTATTTGGGAGGAGTTGTTATCATTTGACATGTGAAAATTGTTGAAAGACCTGATGAGAGTTGAGGACCAGCATGTTGCTGTAAGGAGGAAGGACAAGGATGGCAAGGTAAGGGACCCTTGCATAACGAGGGAGGTTATGAATTTAGCCAAAAGGAAAAAGAAAGTGCGTGTAAAGTTTAGGAAGCCAAAATCAGAAAGGGCCCGTGAGGAGTATGAAGAAAGTGGGAAGGAACTCAACAGGGAAATAGGAGAGCAAGAAAGGAGGGAACTTGTGCTTTGAGGCAGATGATGTGGATGAAATTCTAAATGAGTACTTTGTGTCAGTATTCACCCAGGAGAAGGATAGGGAGGATAGTGAGATTTATGTAGAGTCTGCTAATATGCTAAGGCTTTTGCGATCCAGAAAGAAGTGTTGAATCTCTTGAAGAGCATTAAGGTTGATAAGTCCCCAGGGCTGGATAGTGTCTATCCCAGGTTATTGAGAGAGGCAAGAGAGGAGATTGCTGGAGCCTTAACCAAAATCTTTGTATCCTTGTTAGCCAATGGAGAGGTGCTAGAGGACTGGCGGGTAGCTAATGTTGTTCCTCTATTCAAGAAGGGGAATATGGATAATCCGGGAAACTACAGACTGGTAAGTCTTACATCAATGATTGGGAAGCTATTGGAGAGAATTCTTAGGGATAAGATTTATGCGCATTTGGAAAAACATGGCCTAATTATGGACAGTCAGCCTGGTTTTGTGCAGGGCAGGCCTATATAACACACACACAAATGACTTGGATGAAAATGTAGATGGGTGAGTTAGTCAGTTTGCAGATGATACAAAGATTGGTGGAGTTGTAGAAAGCTCAAAGGATACAGTGGGATATAGATCAGTTGCAGATATAGGTGGAGAAAAAGCAAATGGAGTTTTAATCCATGTACTTGAGGTGCTGCACTTTGGGAGATCAAATGTTAAAGCAAAGTATACAGTTAATGGCAGGACCCTGAACAGCAGTGATGAACAGGGGGATCTTGGGGTTCATGTCCATAGCTTCATGAAGGTGGCCACACAAGTAGATATGGCGGTTAAGAAAGTGTGTGGCATGCTTCCTTTATTGGTTGGGGAATTGAGTACAAGAGTCAGGATGTCATGTTGCAGCTTTATAAGATATTGGTTAGGCTACTTCTGGTTGGCACATTAAAGGAAGGATGTGGGGGCTTTGCAGAAGATGTTTACTAGGATGCTGCCTGGATTAGAGGGTATAAACTATAAGGAGAGGCTAGAAAAACTTGGTTTGTTTTCTCTGGAGCGGCAGAGGCTGAGTGGAGACTTGATGAAAGTCTATAAAATTGAGATGCATAGATAGTGTTGATGGTTAGAATCTTTATCCCAGAGTCAAAATCCCTAAAACTAGAGGACATGCATTTAAAGTGAGAGGGGAAAAGTTCAAAGGAGATGTGAGGGGCAAGTTTTCAGAGTGGTAGGAGTGTGGAATGCACTACCAGGGGTGATGGTGGAGGCAGATGTAATGGGGGTGTTTAGGAGACTTTTAGATAAGCAGATGAATATGCAAGGAATGGAGGGATGTGGACCGAGGGCAGGCAGAATTTGGCAATATGTTTGGCATAATATTGTTGGCTGAAGGGCCTGTTCCTGTCCCGTACAGTTCTATGTCCTAAATTGGGAAATAGCTACTTTGTAGCACTTGGGAATCTCTTATCTTTATTTTAGATTTTAGTTGAAGCTATTTGTAACGTACCTCTTGAAAACATTAACTGTCCCTTTTCCGCTTTTACGCTGGCGTTAGCCCCCACTCCTCCCTCCGCTGCATTGATGACTGTATCAGTGCTGCCTTGTGCTCCCATGGGAAGCTTGAACAGATCATCAACCTGAAATTCACCTGGACCATCTCCAATACCTCCCTCTCCTCCTGGACCCCTCTGTCTCAAAACTGACATCTATTTCAAGCTCACTGATTCCCACATCTACCTGGACTACGCCTTCTCTCACCCATCTTGCCGCAAGAATGCGATCCCCTACTCCCAATTCCTCTGCCTCCACTGCCTCTGCTCCCAAGATGGGGCGTTCCACTCCTGCACATGCCAGATTTCAAGGACCGCAACTTCACCCCCTCTGGTGATCGAAATGCCCTCAACTGCATCTCTTGCATTTCCTGCACTTCTGCCATCACACCCCCTCCCCCCCAACAGCAATAAAGACAGAATTCCCCCTGTCCTCACACATCACCCCACCAACCTCCGCATCCAACGTATCATTCTCTGCCACTTCTGCCTCCTACAATCTGACCCCACAACCAAACAGATACTTCCCTCCCCACTCCTATCTGCCTTTTGTAGGGAGCGCTGTCTCTGTGACTCCCTCGTCTGCTCCACACTCCCCAATAACCCCACCACACCCGGCACCTTTCCCTGCATTCGCAGGAAGTGCTATACCTGCCCCTACACCCGCCCCGCCCCCCCCCCCACCTCCATTCAAAGCAAAAAAACAAATTTTTCATATCAGACAGGGGTTCACCTGCACATCCGTCAACTTGGTCTACTGTATCCGCTGCTCCCAATATGGCCTCCTCTACATCATTTGAGACCAAGTGTAGACTGTTTTGTAGAGCGGCTGTGCTCTGTATGTTACAAACAACACCTTCCTGTCACCAACCATTTTAACTCCCCTTCCCACTCCCTGGGTGACATGTCTATCCTGGGCTGCCTCCTGTGTCACAATGACGCCACCCACAAACTGAAGGAGCAACTCCTCATATTCCACCTTAGGACCCTACAACCTGATGGCCTAAACGTGGAATTCACCAGTTTTAAAATCTCTCCACCCCTGGCCTCATCCCATGTCCAAGCCTCTCTCTCATCCCCACCTCCTTGGCCTGACACAATCTGTCCATCTTTTCTCTCCCACCTGTCTGCCCCTCCAATCTCCACCACTCCCTATCTGCACTCACCTATCACCATCCCACCACTTTCCCCACCCCCACCCCTCCTCTCCTTTTTTTCTGAGCTCCCTTCCCCCTCCCCATTTCTGAAGAAGGGCCCTGACCTGAAATGTCAACTTTCCTGCTCCTCTGATGCTGTCTGGCCTGCTGTGTTCTTCCAGCTCCATACTGTGTTATCTCTGACTCCAGCATCTGCAGTTCTTACTATCTCCAGCAGTTTTAAGTGTTGACTTTTCATTCAGGTTTCTATTTGGTTGAAAGTATTGTTCAAGTTGCTTGCAAGACCAGCATTTGTTGCCCTTGAGATTGAAATGATTGGCTTGATTTCAGACAGCAATTAAGAATCAACTATGTTGCTGGGTAAGGCCAGTGAATTTCATTCACTAAAGGACATTAGTAAAATAGGGTTTATGACAATCTAGTAGTTTCTGGTAGTTCCTATAGAAAATGAATCAGCGGTATTAGTACTGAGGATAAAGAGATGGCGGATGAATTAAACAGATATTTTGCGTTGATTGTCTTTAGAGAGTATACAAATAGCCTGCTGGAGATAATTAGTGCAGCAATTGGAAGGGAGGTAAGAGCTTAAGAAAATTACAATTAGCAAAGCAGTATTACTGAGTAAATTGTTTGAACTGGGAATTGACATGTACCCAGGTCCTGATAGATTTTGAGGGTCTTTAAAAGAAGTAGCCAGTGAAATAGTAGTATTGGTTTTAATTTTCTCTCACACGTTAGATTTGAGGAAGGTTTCTTCAGATTAGAAAATTGCTGATGTAAATCCTTTTTATTTAAAAGGAGTTGGAGGCAGAAAGCAGGAAACCTACAGGCCAGTTAGCTTAACATTGTCATAGGGAAAATGTTGGAGGCTATTAGAACCCACATGCTTTTGTCAAAAAGAAATTATGTTTAATTTTATTGGAGTTTTTTGAAGGAGCAATTTGTGCTGTAGATAAAGGAGAACCAGTGAATGTATTGTGTTTAGATTTCCAGAGGGCATTTGATGAGGCACAACAAAGATGATTGTGGAAAATTTAAAGCTCATAATGTAGGGGTGACATTGATATGGTTAGAAGATTGGCTTGCAAACAGGAAACAATAGGCATAAAATGGGTCTTTTTTTCAATTGGCTGGATGTCATGAGTAGTGTACCATGCAAGTCAGTCCTGGAGCCTCAATCCTTTACAATTAATGTAAATGACATTAATGAAGGGATCAAAAGTATGGGAGCTGAATTTGCTAGTATGTAAATAGGCAGGAAAGTGAGTCGAAAAGAGGACATAAGGAGCCTACGAAAGGATATCGATAGGTTGTGAGTGGGAAAAGATCTGGCAAATAGACTATAATGTGGAAAAATGTGAAATTGTCCATTTTGACACAATGAAAAAGAAACATGTTATCTAAACGGTGAGAGATGTTGGTGTCCTAGATGGGGAGGTGATGGCTTAGTGGTATTGTTGCTGGACTGTTAATCTAGAGACCCGGATAACCTTCTGGGGACCTGGGTTCGAATCCTGCCACGGCAGTTGGTGGAATTTGAATTCAGTAAAATATCTGGAATTAAGAATTTAATGATGACCGTGAGTCCATTATTGATTATTGGAAAAACCCATCTGGTTCACTGATTCCTTCTAGGGAAGGAAACTGCTATCCTTACCTGGTCTGGTCTACATGTGACTCCAGACCCCCAACATTGGTTGACTCTGAACTGCTTTGTGGGCAGTTAGGGATGGGCACTAAATGCAGCCTAGCAGGAACGCCCTCATCCCGTTAATGAAGAAAGAAACAATAGTGTGTGAATCATGAAGGGTTAGTATGCAGGTACAGCCTAATAGGTTGAGATAATTTTATGGTTTATTGTTGGGAATTGAATGCGAGAACAGGGAAGTTACGTTTCAATTATACAGGCCATAGGTGTGACTGCATCTGGAGTACTGTATACAGTACTGGTCACCAAACCAGCAAAAAGATGTTAATGCTTTAGAAGTAGTTCAGGGAAGGTTTGCTAAACTAAAATATCTGGAATGAGTGGATTGCCTTATGAACAAAGGCTAACCTGACTAGGTCAGAGTCGAAGGTGACCTAATGGAAACACATAAGATCCTGAGGGAACTTAACCAGGTCGATGTTGAAAGAATGTTTCCTCTTAAAGTAGAATCTCAAGCAAGGGGGATAATAGTTTAAAACTAAGGCAGTGCCCATTTAAAACAGAGATGGAAACATTTTTTCTGAATGTTGAGTGTCTTTGGAATTCCTTTAATCAAAAGACAGTGGATACAGAATCTTTAAATATTTTAAAGGCAGAGGTAGGTAAATTCTTGATTACCAGTGGGATGGAAGATTATCATGAAGATGCAGGAATGTAGAGTTTAAGATAAAACTGGAACAGCCTTGAAGGGGTGAGTGACCTTCTCTCGTTCTTTGTATGTTCATGGTTCATTTCTTAAAGCACCATTTTTATCTCTGGCTTTTTAAAATTTAAATTTAAATTGCCCAGTTGGCACAGTGAGATTTGCAGTTGTTTCTCAGGGTCAAGACGTCTGAATTAATGCGGTAATGTGACCACTAAACCTAAATTCAGGAGGCGGAGTGCAAGTCGTACAATATGGTGTTTGTCACCAGCAGTGAGACTCTTGGTTGCATGAATTTAAAGTAGAATATGAACAATTCATTCAAATGAGATTTTGAATGCTTTGATTCAACCTTTGTGGAAATACCTGTGTTATTTTTCATAGTACCAACATAAAATTCAAAAAATGGTTGGTAAAGCGTGCTTTTGGCAGAATGTGTGAATAATCAACTGAATATATAAAGTAAACCTTTGTCATGAGCTTAGCAATCACATTTGGTTCAACAGCAGAGCTCACTTGTGCTGGTTCAAATTCTTAAGATTTCAGGAAATTATTTGAATGCAAATCAGTGGCATAAAATATTCTCCTTCTTAAACAAGGAAACTTTGGTATTTTGCCTGGCTATTGAATTTGTAATCAAGCATCACATAGTCCATATTGGTAGATTTTGGTATTAATGATGAGTAGCATTGGTAATGCCTGGAAACAGGATATCAGCATGTATTGAATGATCTGGAAAGAACAAAAATCTAGAATACTATGTACCTTATTTCCTTTTGTAATGAAAAACACCCACACACTTTTATGAGAATACAAAATAGTTTCAAATTTGGAAATAATTCTGTCACCTTGTTAAACATACATTGGGTTCCCAATGGATACAGTGCTGTCATTTCAGAAAATATTTTGTTAATTTCAGCAAAAGAAGTACAAGAAACTCAACAACTACTGAAAAATGTCGGATACAATATTCAAGGCATTCCTCTTGGCCTGCAGTATCCTCAGTTTACCTCATAGAGTCATAGAGATGTGCATCAGGAAACAGGCCCTTCGGTCAAACTCATCCGTGCCGACCCGGTATCCTAAATTAATGTAATCCCATTTGCCATCTTTTGGCCCACATCCTTCTAAAGCCTTCCTATTCATATATCCATCCAGATGCCTTTTTAAATAATGTAATTGTACCATCCTCCACCACTACTTCTAGTAGTTCATTCCATACACACTGCAACCTCTGCATGAAAATGTTGCCTCTTAGGTCCCTTTTAAATCTTTCTCCTCTCACCATAGACCTTTGTGCTCATAGAACAATACAGTGCAGAACAGGCCCTTCGGCCCTCGATGTTGCGTCGACCTGTGAACTAATCTGAGCCTATCCCCCTACATTCTCCCATCATCATCCATATGCTTATCCAAGGACTGTTTAAATGCCCCTAATGTGGCTGAGTTAACTACATTGGCAGGCAGAGCATTCCACGCCGTTACCACTCTGAGTGCCTCTGATGTCTGTCTTAAATCTGTCACCCCTCAATTTGCAGCTATGCCCCCTCGTACAAGCCAACATCATCATGCTAGGAAAAAGACTCTCACTGTCCACCCTATCTAATCCTCTGATCATGTATGTCTCTATTAAATCCCCTCTTAGCCTTCTTCTCACCAATGAGAACAGACCCAAGTCCCTCAGCCTTTCCTCATAAGACCTTCACTCCAGACCAGGCAACATCCTGGTAAATCTCTTCTGCACCTTTTCCAATGCTTCCACATCCTTCCTGTAATGGGACGACCAGAACTGAACGCAACATTCCAAGTGAGGCCACACTAGCGTTTTGTATAGTTGCAGCATGACATCATGGCTCCGGAACTCAATCCCTCTACCAATGAAACCTAACACACACTATGCCTTCTTAACAGCACTATCAACCTGGGTGGCAACTTTCAGGGATCTATGTACCTGGACACCAAGATCCCCTCTGCACATCCACACTACCAAGAATCTTTCCATTGACCCAGTATTCTGCCTTCCTATTATTCTTCCCAAAGTGAATCACCTCACACTTATCTGCATTGAACTCCATTTGCCACCTTTCAGCTCAATTCTGCAGTTTATCCAAGTCTCCCTGCAACCTGCAACATTCTTCCACACTGTCCACCACACCACCGACTTTAGTGTCATCTGCAAACTTACTAACCCATCCACCTAAGCCCGCGTCCAAGTCATTTATAAAAATGACAAACAGCAGCGGTCCCAAAACAGATCCTTGTGGCAAGGTTTGGACTTCGCTACCATGGGAAAAGACCTTGACTATTCACTCTATCTTTGCCCCTGATGATTTTGTAAACCTCTATAATGTTTAAATCTCGTGGAGGTATAAACCTCGCCCCCTCAGCCTCTGACGCTCTGAGGAAAATAGCGCCAGTCTATTCAGCTTCTCCCTATAGGTCAAACCCTCCAACCCTGGCAACATGCTTGTAAATGTTTTCTGAACCCTTTGAAGTTTAACAACATCTTTCCTATAGCAGGGAGTCCAGAATTGAACACAGTATTCCAAAAGTGGCCTAACCAATGTCCTGTAGAGCTGCAACATGACATCCTAACTCCTAAGCACTGACCAAAAAGACAAGCAGACCAAACACCTTTTTCACTACCCTGTCTATCTCTGACTCCACTTTCAAGGATCTATGAACCTACACTCCAAGGTCTCAAATCAAACTCCTTGAGACTTCTTGTCTTTCTCTGGCATGTGGTGCTCACTTTGAAAATCTGTCTTCCAAAGAAGATTTATTCTTGTTAATTTGGCCCTGTCTGATCTCCTTCGAAACCCGAGTCAAATGTCCACTGTCAACTAACAGAACAGTAAGGTGAATTCAATTTCTCTTCATTCTTCCAATGTTATAACACGGGCTTTGCACTTAATGCATGTGCATAAATCCCACCTATACGTTTTCTCCCTTCTTCTATCCACCCCCCCCAATCAAATAACAACACACTACTTTGTTTATTTTGCAAAAAAAAATTACTTTCCGGATACAATCTGCAATAGCTGTCCAACTTGCATAGTTAAATTATTCAATGGAGTGAAAAATGACAGGTGAGAATGAACAGTTCAGTTATCAGCTCTGTGCATCACTACAGGGCTGAACCATCTTCAACTGTTCAATCAGTGACCTTCCCTCCATCAGAAATGGGGATGTTTGGTGATGGCACAATGTTGAGCATCTGTGATTCCTCAGATACTGAAGAAGGCCATGTCCGTATATAGCAAGACCTGGACAGGCTTGGGCAAGTGGCAAGAGTCATTTTTGTCTCCAGTGACAGGAGAGAGAATCTAACCACTGACCAGAAACTGAACTGAATCAGCCATATAAATACTGTGCTCTGCACCCAGCGGTCGACCTACCAATGTGGATTGCAGTATTGACCTCCAGTTCCAGAAGCCACTGTGACACAAGAAGTTCAGAGGTCAATGCAGAAGAAAAACAATTAGAATGGCTGGTTACAAGAACAGGTTGGAGGATGGGAATTCAGTGGCAAGTAACCTCATCTGTCCACCATCGAAGAGGTAAAAGTCAGGCATGTGATGGAATACATTCCTTCCCTGGATGGACGTAGCTGTAAAAACACTTGAAGCTTGACAACATCCAGGACAAAATAGTCCATTTAATTGACATCCCATTCACCACCGCCTTCTTCATTCAGTTCCCTCAACTGACAGCATCAATGGTGTATACAGTGTACAATGCAATACTACTGCACCGCTTTCCAAACTGGTGACCTCTATCACCTCGAAGAATAAGGGCAACAGATGCATGCAACCCCTCCACCTGCAAGTTCCCTTCCAAGCCGCACATCATCCTGATGTAGGATATTATCGTCATACCTTCATTGTCACTGGATCAAAATCCTGGAACTCCCTTTATAACATCACTATGCCTCCTCCTCCTCCTCCTGGCTCACCCATCCAGGGCTGCAACATTTTAAAGCAGCTCACCACCACTTTCAGGATATTTTGAGAAATCTCATGAATAAATTAAACAGAAGTGTCTGTATGCATTTGATGCACAACATGCCTATTTTGTACAACTCCAACTGGTGCCTTTCTGTCCAACAATTGGTGCCATGGCTATCCAAGTGAAATACACTGAGAACAGACTTTCTTTTACCTGGTCATAGCTTCATTCCGGTGACTTCATTTTCCAGTTTAATTGGAAATAGCTTTTTACTTAACGTCCAGCTGCATCTCAATCATGAACATGCAAACCACTGACCATCCCCAATCCTGTCCCTACAAAAATGAGAGATGCTGGTTTTGTGGCATGACTTGGCATTCCCAGCTCTTCCAAACACAGCAGAGATTCTGCAATGTGGCAGAAATCTTTGTGCCTTTCTAAGAATGTTCTGGAAGCAATAGCAGAGTAGCTATTGGGGAACAGCACGGATGAGAGGTTTTGGGTTAACTGGATTATTATGGTTAAAGTACTTCACCAATATGGACATTGCGTTTGGACAAATTTTACTAAATATATTTGCTACGATTACTTAGAGTTTAAGATTCCTAATGAATGGAAATTGGCATTGTACACTATGAACCTTTCATTGATTTAGAATCTTTTGTAAGCAGATTTGTGCTTTCAGATTAGTTGCTTTACTGGACTCTTAGATTATATAATTTTTTTATCCCTTGTACATGCCAAAAGCAAGTGAGATCTTTAAAAACATCTTGGTTGTGTTCTCTAAATATTGTCACTACAAGATAAATTACTTCACAAAAGCTTAATATTTACTTCTAACATGTTTGAAAATGAAACTGGGTAAAAACATTCAAGTGTTGCTCTGGATTTGTTGACAAAATATTTATGTTGTAACTGCCTGTTGTATTTGGACAGGAAGCAAGGAAAATGGTGATAATGCTCCCTCATTGGGTCAGCAAGAATGAACTTACTTTGAGATAATGCAGTCAGCACCTCATTGTAGTCTTGGTACCTAAGTTGTGCCATTGCAGTGGCATTAAGATCCACAAACTGCTGACCTCAGTTCTTTTGGTTCTCGGATACATGCAGACTGGATTTATGATGCTGCCAAAGCAAAACAGAGACAACATTGCATTCATTAGAAAATCAGAAAATTGTCTGTTGTGGGCCATACATTTTCCTTTGACCTTGTATCTGAGTTGAAGATTGTACTGTGCGCTTTACTACCTTGTTTTTCTCATTAGGTGGCCAAGATGAACAGTAGAGAGTGGCAGTTTTCCCTGGTGAGGTGAAGCTGGAAATTATAAAAGAAAAACATGCAGTTCATTCACGTGTTTCCCATGATTAAGGGGTCACATACGAGATTTGGACAAACATAAAAATGTAACACAGTGACTTAATCTGCAGAGAAAATCCCTGTAGTTTTGAAGGGCTCAAGATGTGGCAGAAATAATAAGTACTTTGAGTTAGTGTTTATTTTTAAAGATAGTGCTTGACTGTCATAATTTAATAACGACACTTCGGATAACTCATTTGTATCTATTGATGTCTTTGACTTATTGCTGCGTCATGTTGGAAACTCAGCATTAGGGAAAGGAAGCTTCTGGTATTTTTTCAAAATATACCCATGTCACAAAAATGTGATGACTGGCAATACCATAGATAGCTATAAGACTTTATTTTTCATTTTAAGTTTAAAATCACGATGGTTTTAAATTCAACTTTCAGTTCTACAATTCGAGCTAAACTTTTGTAATGGTTTAACGTCCACAGTTAGACCCGTCCTTCCCAGGGCTCCCCAGTGAGATCGTAGGTTGTGTGTATACATTGCAGTAATTGCTGTTAGTGAGTTTCAAGTACAATAATGTAAGATAGTGTGATAGTTATGATTACATGACACTGTTTGATTTTAGATTTCTAATTGAAATTTCAGAGTTGGGTTGAAAAGTGAAAATTGAATGTAAATCAGCACATTGTTTTTTGGCATGTTCAATGAAGTTATTTGTTGCAGATCATGCTACTTTTGAGATCAGATAATGGGTGTAACACTTTTAATGGGTTAAGGTTGCACATTCAGTTTGTTTCAAGACTTGCAGTGCAGTAAGGTTGTTGCTCCCTAGTTACACTATATCAATTGCAAAGAGGTGTGGTTTAGAGTTTCCTGTTTTTATTTAAACAGAAGTGCAGTTAAGCACCTAGTTTCAAAACTTTTCCAAAGTGCTGTTGCAAGTATTACTATTCAAGCTTAATAAGTGATGTTGCACTATGTCCAGCTTCCTGATTGTCTGATGGAAACAAATTGAACTTTGAGAAATTCTGATGAATAATGTTCTGCCTGTCATCCATGTTGTTTTTCTTAAAAAAAAAAATACACCACACACATTTTGGAAGCAGTGTGTGTAGATTTATTCATGGAAGCAGTCACTGAAGCTGGTTATTAATGTGTAATAGTTGTAGTTATCAAAAAAGATTTGGAATTATGGCAGTATTTCACTTACTTCCACCTTCATCTCCGGTGCAGAAGGAGGCAATTTTGCCCATCGTGTGCACCAGCACTCCAAACAAACATCATTATACTGACTTTGTGAAATTCTTCCCTTTTTTCCCCCTTACTTTTGCACGTTGCTTCTATTCAAATAATCATCTAATGCCTTCTTGAATGCCTTAATTGAACCTGCTTTCACTACACTTCCAAGCAGTCATTCTGTGCCTGAAACCCCTTGTGTGAAAAAGTTTCTTCTAAAATCGCATTTGCTTCTTTTGCAAATCACTTTAAGTTTCTGCCCCTCATTCTTGATCGTTTTACAAGCAGAAACAGTTTCTCTCCATCTGCACTGACGAACCCCCTCGTGACTGAAAAAATCTCTCCGATCTCCTATTCATTGCTTTCTGTCCAAGGAGAACAGCCCAACTTTCCACTCTTTGCTCGTAACTGAAGATACTCATCCTTGGAGCCATTCTTCTGAATCTCTTCACGTTTTCTAATGTGTTCACAACCATCCTATAGTGTGGTGCTCAGAACTGTGCACTGTACTCCAGCTATGGTCAAACAATTGTCTTATACTAATATTCAGCTTCACTTCCTTGCTCTTGTACTCTCTGCCCCCATTACAAAGCAATGGATATTGGATGTTTTATTAACAGCTTTCTCCAGCTGTCCTGCCACTTTCAATGATCCGTACATACATACACTAAGGTTCCTCTGCCCTTGCACCCCCTTTAGAATTGTGCCGTTTAATTTACATTGTCTGTATGTATTTTTCCGCACCTCATGCTTCACTGCATTTAACTTCACCTGTCACCTATCTGCCCGCTCCACTAACTTGTCTATGTCTTATTGAAGTTTTATACTATTCTTCTTATGGTTTATAATGCTTCCAAGTTTCATGCCATCGGCTAACTTTGAAATTGTCCTCGTGCTCACCAGTCACTAGATCATATCCAGAATATCAGGGTTTTTTTTAATAAGACCCCTGATGAGCTCCATTACAAATCTTCCCCCCAGGCTAAAAGATATCTGTTGACTGCTACTGTGTTTCCTATCACCATTTTTGTATGTTCATTGCTACTGTGCTTTTAACTCTGAACAATAATGTTTCTCATCACTGTTGTGTGGTATGTTGAGTGCTTTCTGGAGATCTATGTACACCACGTAGATTGCACGACCCGCATCAAACCTTTCTACTACCTCTTCAAAAATGCCAAATTAATACACACAGTTTTCCTTTTTGATATCCATGCCAGCTTTTCCTGTTCAACCCGCCTTTCTCCATGTGACTGCTAACTCTATCCCTATTAATTGTTACTTGTGTTTCATTATCTTTCTGTTTGGTCAATAACGCAAGATTAAAAATTGTTTTTCTTTGTTGAACTATGGTCAAGGTCAGAAGAGGACCAAGTAAAGGTTGAAAATTAAAAGTAGTAAATTAGGAAGTAATGATTTAATACAGTCAAATTTGGGTTTTAAGACACATGAAGTGGGCAGGTGGGATGAAATGATAGTGAGGGCTGTTGGGCAGAACTTGATATTTGATCTGAACATTTTTTTGGCTTCCGTTGTAGTTGGGGTGTCTGATTGTATTTTTGTAGTTTGAAATGAGAGGTGACAAGTGGAAAATAAGTAATCCTTTTAAGTGATTTTGAGTTTTAATAGACTTTCCCAACAAACTGCTCTCCTTCGCATGGTACAGCTCAATGCAAAAGGATGTTGACTACTACCAACTTTTGGCAGCTCATATTTGATTGCGTTCTGATCTACGAGGAAATGAGAGGCTGGCAGTAGCTAGCCTAGTAACAATGAATGTTTTATGGAGAGGAGAAGTTGAACTTTTTTTAAGGAAAAGGGGGAAGTTATACTTGTAGATTTTTTACCACTATCTCTATAATCTACATAGTAATAACGCATCGTCTTTAATAAATTATATATCTGACCACATTTTATCACTGAACTTGCCATTGTACAGTAGGCATTCTATATTTGCTGTCCTACTGATTGAGGGGTCAGAAGATGCTGTGACCCCGTCGCTGGTAATGTAATACATTTGTACGCTCACTATGCATCATGAATGTGGACATGAATAAATATAGGACTTTGACTTTAAAGTTGGGACTAAATTATGTCGAGTATAAATGCAAAATACTGCTGACAGTCTGAAATAAGAAAAAAAACAAAAACTGTGTTGCTGACACACAACTGAATGCACATGTACAGATGATGGCAATGACCTCACGTTGCCATGACAGAGCCTCTGGACTCTGGCCATCCCCCTCACCACAGAGCCGTTAGCTGTTCCGTTCCCTGTTGGTTGGCCTCCTGGCTGCTTCTGCTTCCCACAAACCCCCAACCTACCTTGCTGTTGGGCGCACTCCTCATTCTGTAGCTTACCACTTCGCTTGCGGAGTGGATCCATACATGAGGCACCAAGGACTCTCTTTCTGAGTGTAATTCTGTGCTGTTTTCTCATTCATTTCAGGGATACCTCTTGCATACGTGCTTTAGCAGTCCATTGCTGCACACAAGTCAATTCTGCCATATTGTAATGCCCATTGACTTCAGTGAGCCTGTGCACAGGAGTTTCATTGTAAAGATAACACGATGTGGAGCTGGATGAATACAGCAGGCCAGGCAGCATCAGAAGAGCAGGAAAGCTGACGTTTCGGGTCTGGACTCTTCTTCAGAAATGGGGGAGGGGAAGGGGGCTCTGAAATAAACAGAGAGAGAGGGGGAGGTAGTGATAGAAGGTGGATAGTGGAGCAAATAGGTGGAGAGAAGACGGACAGGTCAAGGAGGCAGGGATGAAGCTAGTAAAGATGAGAGTAGGTAGGAAGTGGGAGTGGGGGTTGGTCAGTGAGGTGGGGGGGCGGATAGGTGGGAGAGAAGACAGACAAGTCAAGGAGGCGGGGACGGGGGTGTGTGTGCTGGTCTTGGGATGAGGTCGGGGGTGGGGAGATTCTGAAGACTTTTGCTTTTACCCTTTCTGGCCTGAAGAAAAATTCTTGGCATTCTCAGCTGTTCTTTTCTTACCCTGGCTATTTGCCTTCTCACTTGCCTACATTACATCTTTCTGTTTGGTTTATGGGGTGACAGAAAAAGTGTTTAATTTTGTGAACAGCTTATTCAGCAGCCATATGGGCTGCTGTCCAGCTATTGTAGTTCTTTGGTCTTGAGCACGGGTATTAATTACTGAAGGAATTGATTTTTTTTTGATTAGAATAATTTTTCTGAAAGCTTCTTGTGTGGAATTTATTCCTAGTACCTTGATCCAATCATTAAAATTACTTTGTTTGACTCTTTCAGTTTTGAAGAATGTATGTGTGTAGGCTGTTCCCTGGTGTTTCAAAACTTTTATCTGTGTTACTTGAACTGACTAGTCTGCACCAAGAATGGACTTTTCTTTTTACTGTGTCCTAGAACTCACTGCATGTATCTGATAATCTATATTAATGACTTGGATATAGGATTAGAGAGTACTATAGCCAAATTTGCAGATGGCACTGAAATAGGTAGTGATGTAAATTGCAATGAAGAAGTAAGAAATTCGCAACTGGTTAGGTTAGGTGCATGGTCCAAAATCTGATCGATAAAACTCAATGTTGATGAACAGGAAGAAGTATGTTTTGATAGGATACAGAGGTAAGTCATTGGAAGCGGAGAGTCTAGCTGGATTTCAAGAACAAAGGGATTTCAGTATAAATGTGCCAATTACTAAAAGTTGCAGTTCAGGTTATCAAGACCATTTTAAAAGAAAGCAAATGAAGTATGAGTTGTACAAGGAAGTTGAGCTGAACGTATGTCTAACCTTGGTGTACAGTTCTGATTGCCTTTTGTAAAAAAAAAAGGAACTGGTGATACTGGAGATGCTGCAGAGAAGATTTACGCAAGATTACAGCGATGCACTAGTATGCATTTCAGGAAGTAATGATTAGGCTGAATATCTCTTTGCTACTTATAAAGTGACTGAAGGAGTGAACTATTGGAGGCCTTTAAATTTCCAAATACATTGGGCTGAGGAGCCAAGTATGAAATTTTGCTAAAATTGATAAAGAATATTTCTTGCATAAGAGCATCACTGGAGGCTGTTAAGATAGTCATGAAGAGCTTCAGTTGGGAATTCAGTAAACTTATTTACCTAGAGCAGTGAGAATGTGTAACTTCCTGTCACAAGGAGTGGTTGAAGTAAACAGTGTAGATGCGTTCAAGAGGAGATTAGATTACGTGACAGAGGATGGGATAATTGGCTATAGTGGGATATTTCTGAGAAAGGTGTGAAGAGGCTGAAGGGGAAGATAAATGCCAGTATGAACTATTTCTGTGTTGTATATCCCTACATGATCTGGTGCATTTGAGATTTATTTCCTGCGATAATATATTTACCAAAATTTGGTTATATACTTTGGTTTGTTGGTTAAATTCAGCTGTAAAGTTCATTCAACCAAATTATTTTTGAGAGTAAACTGCATTGCAAATCTTTTTTGAGATTTAGGTGTAATTGTTTGGAGGGGGGTGGGGGATGGTGGTTGTACTGAGGACTGAACTTCAGAAGTACTCACCTGTTTATTCCAACAATATCCTCAAATATTGTAATCAGTCATAGTGTATATAACGTAACTCTGTGATAGCTGAATGAATTTGAATAGTGCTGACTGGAGATGTGTTGCATTGTAGATCTGCTTCCTGATAGTCTGTGGACATTTGCTATCAAGCCACGACAATGAGTGAACTGGAACAATTACGGCAAGAAGCAGAGCAATTGCGGAATCAAATTAGGGTAAGATTTTACATCATCTATGCACTCTTCCATTCAGTAAAAGAACAATATATAAAGGAAATTATTAGGCCGTTTAATATGAAATTTTTAATAAGATTTAATAAGAAAATGTGTTTTCTGATCTGGCCTTAATTCCACTTTCGTGACTCCCTTGTCAATCAAAAATCTGTCGAGACAGCTCGAGTTCAAGTCCTGCCTACTGCAAAGGTCTGAACAGGTTGATTATAAGTATCTAGAGGTAAGGATGCAGTTTCCACTGCTTGTTGGGGTATTGTAAAATTTTGAGGGTGCGCTTCAGTTTTAAGGCTGAAATCAGTCAGTATCATAGATTGAGTTTTAAGTGTCAGTCTAAAGTTTACTAGTTCACGTTTACTGATCACTACAAGACTTATTCCAGGTACAAATATGATTCTACATATTTTACAGAATTTATTACATTGTATTGTTACAAACAGAAGAAATTATACTTGATTATATCATGGTTTTACAGTCCATCAAATTCAGGATGCTATTTGCAACACTAGCCTGACTGCACCAGTCTTCTGTTCTGTTGTGATGTTCTTATGTCTTTGGTCAGTTTTCCTTGTGCTTCTCGCAACTAAAACATGGGCATTATTAATCCATGCCAACCACTACCTGTTGTGCATGATCAAGGTATATGCTGAACGCTAATTGGCTTATTAATGTACGAACAGTGCATTGTCACTCCTTGGCTGTGGAGTATCAACCCTGTTCCTGATGTATCACTTCCTACGGTTGTCTCATTCATGCTTTTAAATACCCATCACTTTATATGATTTCCCTTTTTATAACAGCTTGTCCCTCTTAGCTGAGCAATTGCATAGATCTTAACCAAAGTTAGATGGTATCAGTTGGACTGTTTGTGCATCTACCTGACATATATTGTTATTTCGTAGTGATTAACTATATCTCAAATGATGCATCTAAGAATTCTCCAAGATCTGTCTATATCCTTTAACTAGAAGAACAATGTGAGACTTCGCAATAACTGTTGATGCCGAAAACCAATTGAAACTCGAAATAACCATACAAACAAATGCATTTCGGCTTGTTGCACGTTTCAATTTACCATTTTAAAATGTAAAAACCAAAAGAACTGCGCATGCTGTAAGTCAGAAATGAAATCAGAGGTTGCTGGAAAAGCTCAGCAGGCCTGGCAGCATCTGTGAAGAGAAATCAGAGTTAATGTTGTGGGTCCAGTAACCCTGCCTCAGAATTGATGGTAGCTAGGAAAATGTCAGTTTATATGCAGAAGATAGGTGGAGGGATGGAGGGGTAAGGAGTAAATGATAGGTGGGGATAGAGCCCAAAGAGAGATAAGAATAGTTCGGGTATTAAAATGGAGCTGGGTCCATTTCATTTGTCAGTTCAAGTTTACATTAACCTGAGCCATAAAACAGCATTAAATGGCACAGCTTATTTTTGACTTAGCTGTTTGGCTTCTTCCCTGCAGAAATTGTTTAAATTATAGTCTCTTTAATTGTTAATTCCTCACTTCCTTAAGTCAGATGTTAGGTATTGAAAATTAACACTGTCCAACAGAACAACCATAACAACACACTGAGGAAATTACTCAGCATTCCCTAATTAAATGGGAGTTCCTTTTTGAAACTAATTCTAGATTCCCACAAGGGCTCGCTCTTAGCAGTTACCATGTCCAGACCCCTTTAGAATCTTATTTCATTCAGATCACCTTCTTCTCTATTCCAATGAGTATAGGCCTAACTCTTCATTACTATTTTTCATGAGACAAGGATGCCGCTGTTTCTATCCCTATTTGCCCTTAAACTAGACCATTTCAGTGGGAAGCAAAGAGTCATGTGTGCCAAACCTGGTAAGGGTGGCAGATTTCCATAAGACACGTTGTCATAGTCATCGTTATTGAGACAAGTTTCATTTTCCAGATTTATTAATTGAGTTACAGGATGATGTTGATGGGCTGAAGAGTGGCAAATTTAATACCGAAAAATGTGAGGTAATGTATTTTGGAGGACTAACAAGGCAAGGGAATACATGTTGAATAAACTCTAGGAAGTACAGAGGGACCATATTAGATCCTTGAAGGCAGCAGGACAGGTAGCTAAGAAGGCATATGGGATATTTGTCTTTAAGGCATTAAATACAAGTGCAAAGAGAATATGATAGATCTGTAAATAATGTTAGGAGTACTTTGCTTAGTACTGTTTACCACACTAGGAAGGATGTGATTTCATTAGAGAGGGTGCAGAAGAGTTTTGTCAAGATGCTGCCTGGGCTGGAGAGATGCAACCACGAGGAGAAACTATAAAGGTAGGATGGTTTTCCTTGGCGATAAGGCTGAGGGGGATCTGATTGCATTATACAAAGTTCTGAGGGATGTAAATAGGGTAAAACTTCTCCAGTGGAGGGCTCAACAACCAAGGAGTGCAGTTTTAAGGTAAGGGGTGGAAGGCTTTAGAGGAATATTGAATGAAAAAAAGAGTTTCAGTCAGTGGGTTAGGGGAATTGGGAACTCACTGCCTACAAGAGAAGCAGATGTATGAACACTTGAAATGCCATGCCATACAGAGCTACAGGTCAAGTTAGAGTCATAGAGATGTACAGGATGGAAAAAGACCCTTCGGTTCAACACATCCATGTTGACCAGATAACCTAAATTAATCTAGTTCCATTTGCCAGCATTTGACCCATATCCCTCTAAACCCTTCATATTCATGTATTTTTCCAGATGTTTTTTGAATGTCATAACTGCACCAACCTCCTCCACTTCTGGCAGTTTGTTTCATACATGCCCCACCCTCTGCATGGAAAAAGTTGCCCCTTATGTCCCTTTTTAAATCTTTCCCCTCACTCCTTACACCAATGCCCTCTCGTTTTGGACTCCGCTATCCTAGGAAAAAGGCCTTGACTATTCATCTTATCGATGCCCCTTATGATTTTATAAACCTCTGTAAGGTCACGCCTCAGTGTCTGATGCTGCAGGGAATATAGCCCTAACCTGTTCAGCCTCTCCCTCTAGCTCAAACCCTCCAACCCTGACAACATCCTTGTAAATCTTTTCTGAAACCTTTCTAGTTTCACAACATCTTGCCTATAGCGGGGAGACCAGAACTGAATGCAGTATTCCAAAAATATCCCAACCAATATCCTGTACAGCCGCAACATGATCTCTCAACTCCCATACTCAATGCAGTGGTCAATAAAGGCAAGCTTACCAAATGCCGCCCTCACTCTCCTACCTACCCTGCAAATCCACTTTCAAGGATCCGTGAACCTGCTCTCCAAAGTCTCCTTGTTCGCCAGCACTCGCCAAGAGTGCCTTACCACTTTGCCTTACCAAAATGCCGCACCTCACATTTAGATAAATTAAACTCCGTTTGCCACTCCGATCAAGGTCTTGTTCTACTGTGAGATAACCACCTTGGCTGTCCACTACACCACCAACTTTGGTGCCATATGTAAACTTAGTAACTATACCTCCTATATTCACATCTCGGAAAGTGGATTAGAATAGATGGATGTTTGATGATTTGCATGGACATGATGGGCTGAAGGGCTTCTTTTCTTGCTGTAAAAACTCTCCTTACTCTAAAGTAAATGAAAATCCCACTAGCTGGGGTGAGATTTGAACAGGTGTTCCCCCAGACCATTAGCCTGGGCCTCTGGATTACTAGTTCAGTGAAAATACTACTACACCACCATCCCATCCAAACTTGTTCAGCCTGTTTTCAAAAGACAAACCTTCAACCTAGAACCTAGAAATCAGTCTAGTGAGTCTTCTCTGGACAAATAGGGTTAAGGAGAATTCAGAGAGATCCTACAAATACATTAAGGGCAAAAGAGTAACTGGGGAGAGAATTGGGACCCTTAAAGTTCAACAAGGCCATCTATATGTGGAACCGCAGGAGATGGGTGAGATACTAAACAAGTGTTTTGCATTAGTGTTTACTGTGGTGAAGGATATGGAAGCTAGAGAAATCTGAGAAATAAATAGTGATATCTTGAAAAGTTCCAGATTACAGAGGACATGTTAAAATGCATAGAGATAGATAACTCCCCAGACTTGATCAAATGTATCTCAGAACTTTGTGGGAAGCTAGGGAAGTGATTGTCAGACCTCTTGCTGAGATATTTGTATCATCGATAGCCATAGACGACGTGTTGGAAGACTGGAGGGTGGCTAATGTGCCACTATTTAAGAAAAGTGGTAAGGAAAAGCTGGGGAACTAGAGACCAGGGAGTCTGATGTCTGTGATGGGTAAATTGTTGGAGGGCACTCTGAGGGACAGGATTTACATGTATTTGGAAAGGCGAAGACTGATTAGGGATAGTCAACATGGCTTTGTGCGTGGGGAAATCATGCCTCACTAACTTGATTGATTGGTGCTCGGTCTACTGCTTTTTGTCATCTATGTTCACATTCAAATAACTTATATAAGAGGAATGGGTAGTAAGTTTGCAGGCGAGACCAAAATTGGTGGGGTAGTGGACAGTAAAGAAAGTTATCTCGGAGTACCTTGATCAGATGGGCGAAGGAGTGGCAGATGGAGTTTAATCTAGATAAATGTGAGGCGTTGCATTTTGGTAAGGCAAATGAGGGTAGGACTTACACACTTAATGGTTGGGTCCTGGAGAGTGTTGCCAAACAAAGGTTCACAGTTCCTAAAGGTTTATAAAATCATGAGGGGCATGGATAGGGTGAATAGCCAAAGTCTTTTTCCCAGGGTAGGGGAGTCCAAAAGTGGAGGGCATAGGTTTAAGGTGAGAGGGGAGAGATTTAAAATGGACCTAAGGGGTAACTTTTTCACGCACAGGGTGGTGCGTGTATGGAATGAGCTGCCAGAGGAAGTAGTGGAGGCTGGTACAATTACAACTTTTAAAAGGCATCTTGATGGGCTCATGAATAGGAAGGGTTTAGAGGGCTTTGGGCCAAATGCTGGCAAATGGGACTAGATTAATATAGGATATCTGGTTGGCATGGACATATTGGACAGAATGGTCTGTTTCCGTGTTATACAACTGAGTTTCCTATACAGAATCTCATCCCTTAAAGGTAACCAAAACTATAACCAGTAGTCTAGGAGCGGTTCATCAACGGTGTATATTTGCTTTAAGAAATGCCTCCTTTTTAAAGTCCATTCCACTTGCAATAAAACATTCCATTTGTCTTCCTAGTTACTTGCTGTACTTGCATGCTAACCTTTTTTGTGATTCATGTACTTGGAATTGCAGATCGTCTGTATTGCAGAATTCTGAAATTTTTCCCATTTAAATAATGATTTGCTTTACTATTTTCCTACCAAAGGAGAGCACTTCTCATTTTCATGGATTACACTTTAATTGTTAAATGTGTGCCCACTCACTTTATCTACATTCCTTTGCGGTCACTTCTGACATCTTCTGATCGTCAACAAATTTAACAGTGGGCTTTGTTCCTTTATCCAAATCATTAAAGTAGATCGTAAACAGTTGAGGCCTGAAGATATCTTTTATCCTGATTGTCTGCTTCCCATTGGTTAGCCACTCTTCTACTCACACTAATATATTGCCCTCAACGCAATAAACTATTATCTTGTGTAGTGATCTTTTATCTGGCACCTTATCAAATGCCTTTTGTAAATGCAACGTTCTCTTTTTTTTCTATCCTGCTTATTCCTTGTAGAAGAAGTGAGCCAAAGTTAAAATGTCAGTTGAGACTGAAGGAAGATCAAAGCTCCATTATTCGCTATTGTTGAGTTTGACGATGTATGATCTTCCTGACTGAATTGTCTAACTTGTTCATATTAGTACATTTTGGTGTTTCAGGTTCCTTGAAAAAATAGTTTTATCTCACCTGATATTGCTTGTCTACAAAATGTTGTGTTTTCAAAAAAAAAACATTGTTTTCAATTCTTCCACTTTTTTTTTGCTGCACCTTCTCCTAGGCCAACTACTCATTGATTAAAAACAAAGAGCTGGAAATCTGAAACAAAAACAGAAATTATTGAAGAAACTCAAAAGGTCTGGCAGAATCTGTAGAGAGAAAGCAGAGTTAACATTTCAAATCGGGTAACCTTTCTTCAATACTATTTTGAAGAAAGGCCACTGGTTTTGAAACATTAATTTACTCATTGATAAAGTTCCAAAGACAGCAAGAAGGATTGCCTGATCATGGTTGCTATGCACCAGTGAATTGACATAGTGTTTATTGGGACTTGTCAGCTGTGGAAATTCATATAACTGTGCCAGACCATGTGCAGCATCCATCTATTTAAACATCTACTAAACATTGCTGATGAGATGCAGAAACCTTGATATGGTACACTCTGGTCAGTGCCCAATGAAAACAGTGGGAACCTTGCTTGTATTCTGGCTAAGATTTGCTAATCTAATTTGCTTGAATAAAATAACTTTTTAAATTAAGATTGGCACACCTAAGTAAGTGCTATTCTAGTCATTCTTGGAAAATAAAAGCTTCCTCATAGCTCTTTGGCATTCAATCAGGACAGTTTGCAAGACAGTCCAAAGGCAAAATAACCTTCTTGTGCTGTGAGAAGAGAGTGCTGATTTGTTGGCAAATGACTGTTTACTGCCAAGTTTTGTTCTAAGTTTAAACCGGACAGATTAACACTGTTTGGTCAAAGTATTACCTTGAGAAGTGAACCTGAGAGAGAATGTCACCTGCATTGAGTTGAAATAGGTGCAACTTGTGTACATGTTTTTACTTTACAAAGTGCATAGTCCGGTGTATTGATAGGTGACAGTCGTTCTCGGGTTCGTTTCAATTTAAGCAGTTCAGAATGAACTTAAACACCTCCAATACTGTGAAAAGTGAAGCAATTCCTGCCACAAATGCTTTTGCATAACTGCAATCTTGATCCCTGTACCTGATGATTGTGTCCAGTTCATCCAGATTGCTGGTAACCTCTGCAAGTATTTGACCCTGAATTCTTACTGCATGTCTTCTCTGTATACGGACTACCTACTTCCACCTGCATAATGTTGCTTGTCCCTACCAAAGCCCATATGTTGAAACACTTTCCTACAGGACGGCATGGTGGCTCAGTGGTTAGCACTGCTGCCTCACAGCAGCAGGAACCCGGGTTCAATTCCACCCTCGGGCGACTGTCTGTGTGGAATTTGCACGTTCTCCCTGTGTCTGCGTGGGTTTCCTCCCGCAGTCCAGAGAAGTAGGTGGATTGTCCACGGTGTTCAGGGATGTGTAGATTAGGGCGATCGGTCTGGGTGGGATGCTCTGAGGGTTGGTGTGGGCTTGTTGGGCCAAAGGGCCTGTTTCCACACTCTAGGGATTCTGTGAAAACAAAATTTATTACTTCTCAGTTCAACTTTTCCAATATTTGTCCTGGTTGACCTTCCTTCCATCCACCAAACCATAATTCAGACAGAACAATTGAAAATATTTGCCTGTTTCACTTTTTCAAAAATCCATTCATGGGCTGAGGGTGTCGCTGGCCAGGCAGCATTTATTGCCCATCCCTAATTGCCCAGAGGGCAGTTTAGACTCAGCCACAATACATGGGGTCTGGAGTCACATGTAGGCCAGACCAGGTAAGGATGGCAGTTTCCTTCCCTAAAGGACATTAGTGAACCAGGTGGGTTTTTCCAACAATTGACAACGGTCATCAGTAGACTCTTAATTCCAGATATTTATTGAATTCAAATTCCACAATCTGCTGTGGCAGGATTTGAGCCCAGGTCCCCAGAATGTTATCTGGGTCTCTGGAATTAACAGTCCAGGAATAATACTACTAGGCCATTGCCTCCCCCTTTCTGAACTCACGCCAGTCCTCTTTACCTATTGCCTGTCGGCTCCATGACCTATATTGACATCTGGTCCATTTATGTCTTAAATATAAAATTCTTTCTTTAAATCCCTCCATGGTCTCTCTTCCATTCCATCCGTCCTAACCTTTCCTGCATGTTTATCCTCCCCACTCAATACCCTTTATTCATGTTAGGAAACATTTGCTACCAGCACTTCTAACTTAGTCATCTATTTTCTAGTTTATGTAGTCCTGTGCTATTCACAAAAATTAACACTATCAAATAAAGAGGAAAATGATTAATAAAATAACAAAAATCAAATCATAGGATTGTGATTCTTTTGAATTTCAGCAAGAAGGGTTAATATAAAGCTGAATAAAGTGATAAATTTTTCGCATGTGAATTGCATTGAGCATGATAGAAAACAAAAATGTTTGGACTGTACAAATATACAAACAGGCAAGTTTGTTAAATTGTACAGTAATTTTCTACAAAAAGACATTTTTCATGTTTAAACCAGCACTGGTAAACTAAGCCACTGGTACCCTCATTGTGGAGGAGTGAAAATCGGTGAATACGTGAAAGCTTGTTTGCAAATAATGGTAGTAAAGGTATTTGATTTACTCATTAGGTACATACTCCTCTTCTACGTTTTCATTGCCACTCTTGTTTGATCATTCCAAGTGCCAGTGATATCTGAAAATCTACAGCTACATGACACAGACATTTGAACACAGGCCTGTATCAATTAAACCTCAAATGCACAAATGACTTCATGAAGGAAAGTTATTTTATTTGCATGGCTCTTTCACAATGTACAGTAAGCAGAATGGCGTAATGTGTAGCATCGTAAGTAATTGTATTAGATTTATTACTTTAATGTTAAATATCTGCTAAGAGAATTTTGTTTGTCATTACAGGATGCAAGAAAAGCGTGTGGTGATTCCACCTTGGCCCAGGTAAACACATTTAGTGGGAGATGGACAAATACCATGTATGAACCTTCTTGTTCTTTGTCTGTTGATAGAAGTGCATCTAACTGAATCTTATTTTTAGATCACAGCTGGGCTGGATTCAGTCGGTCGAATTCAAATGCGTACAAGGCGAACATTAAGGGGACATTTGGCAAAAATCTATGCCATGCATTGGGGATCAGACTCCAGGTCAGTGTTTGATAATTGATGTATGATTATATGATCAGATAGCTCGATAACTTGTAGTGTCACTCGTTTGTGTTTACCGTGGTGTTTACAGTGAATCAGTTGTATTGTTGAGTGTAATCTGCACTTTAGTATCTAACGTTCAGCTAGAAATCATGTGATGCTAATACAGTTTCTTTCCTTTGCTTTATATTGATGATATCTAGAGGTGTTCCATGGGTTTGATTCTTGTGAAATTTATGCATCCAGAGCTGATCTATTAATGTCTTGCAACTATATTTAGAGGAATTGTTATAATGATATGCTTGTGCATATTGGCTTGTTCTTGAAATTGCAGTGTTTTACTGAAAGCAAGGATGAAAATGATGCTGCAGTGGTGCACATTTGCAACATAATTTCACTCATCATAGCATCCTGAATGAACAACAATCAGACAGGATGGTGGTTTAGTATAATGTCACTGGACTGGTAATTAGAAGCCCCAGGCTAATACTGTTGTGGTACTTGTTGATATCTCAGCTGGTGGCATTTAAAATTTAAAAAATAATAAATCTGGAATTGAAAGATTATCTCAGTAGTGGTGACTAAATGACTAGTAAACACCCACCTAGCTATTCGTATCATTTAGTGGAGGAAATCTGCTGTCCTTGTGTGGTCTGGCATGTGTGACCGCAAATTGGTGGCAATGTGGCTCATTCTTAACTACTCCCTGAAATAGCCTACGAGCCACTCAGTTCACGGACAACTGCAATGGACAACAAATGCTATGCCGGTGATGCCCATATCCTATGGAGGGGGGAAAAAAAAAATGAACTACCATGCATTGCTCGAAGCCTTTATCAACAGCCTGCATACTAAAAGAAGAATATTATCCTGCCATTGTTAAGCCCCTAGATATTACGATGGGAATAAATTGTTTACAGCACGTTTTGTTGCTGTTCAATTAGGATAATTTTCAGTTGATGCCATTCATTTCTGGTTTTCAATCTATGGTGTAATGCCATCAAACATTCAACAAAAAAACGTAGAAATTCCTGGAAAAGCTTGGTGGAGAGATTCAGAGTTAACATTTTGGGTCAAGTGACTCTTCCTCAGAATGGAGGACTCTTCCTCAGAATGATCACTTAATCTGAAGCATTAACTTTGGTTCTCTTCACAGATGCTTCCAGACCTGCTAACCTTTTCCAGCAATTTCCATTTGTGTTTCTGATTTACAGATCCACCATTCTGTTGGGTTTGTTTTAAAATAAAAATAAGACTTCGGGCATTATTGTCAATAAATGAACGTTTTTGCAGGAACATGAATTTTGTAGAATTCTTTAACTTTATAAAGTTACAAATTTATTTTGAAACTCCTAGTTGACAATTTGGCGTATTCTGTATCGATTCTGAGAGTTATCCACTTGAATATTTTTTTCCTAATTTTTCTGAATGTGTCTAGTTTTTTTCCAAAAGTCACAATGGGTTCTGTTTCCAATGTGCACAGCTTCTAGTGCATCATTCCATGTTATTGAAATCCTCTTGCTTTTTTTTAGTTAAAAAGAAAAATTGTTTTTGATTTTTTTATTTTTAAATTTTTTTTTAGTGGTAAATGTGTGATGTTTCGTTATGAAGCTACTGACTAGTGGAGTTTTCACAATTTACTTCATCAATTGTGAACACCTGCCAAATCTCTCGCTCCCTCCTGATTGAGGAGCAGCACAGTACACTGAAGATAGCATCAGTTTCTCTACAGCCTCCTAAAGTGTCTCAACCCGCTTTTGTTTGAGTAAAATTTCTTCTTTGCATTGTGACATTGACTTTCTTCAATGCATCAAAAATGTTTTTATATTTGCAGGCTTCTAGTTAGTGCATCTCAAGATGGAAAGTTAATCATCTGGGACAGTTATACAACAAATAAAGTAAGAATATAATTGCTTTGACTATAATGTCACACAGTTTAGATCTTGTGTAGCTCTGTGACCACATGATATTTTCTTGTCTTTTCTACAGATGCACGCTATCCCTTTACGATCATCGTGGGTGATGACTTGTGCATATGCTCCATCGGGAAACTATGTTGCTTGTGGTGGGCTGGACAACATCTGTTCAATATACAGCTTGAAAACGAGGGAGGGCAATGTTCGAGTGAGTAGGGAACTACCGGGGCATACAGGTATGGTCATGTTGGAGTAAAGGGTGTCATAGGCAAAGGGAGAATGGATGGATCTAACTTATGACTGACTTCTTAAGCCTGAGACAGTGAGGTATTGCTTAATTTGCTTTTTTTTTTTTTTGCCTTTTTTTATTCCCGTCCCTTACTGAAGTAGGCCAAGTTGTGTTTCTGAAACCCTTTTTTGTAAACTTTCAATCTTAGAGGTAAAGCCATAACAAAATCCCTTAATATGAATTTAGACGTAAGATTTGTTAATAAATCCTTCAAAATGTGGTGGGGGGGGATTGCTTCCTTACTTGATGCACACAAAAGCAAATGTGATAGATGGAAAGAGGAAGTGAAGGAAGTAAATTGCAACTGTTGAATTTCTTAAATTAGTACCAACATCTTTGATTATGTGGCTTAGAATCCAGTAATTCTATACCCAGTTGTGAGTCTTTCACTTAGCTGATTTTGTAAGTTCAGTTCCTGGGATGCAGACGAATGGCAGTTAATGGTGCGGAAATATTTTTTATTCTCTTGAGAATTGGTCCTGTTTGGCAGGTGAAGTCCGAGATTCTTTCTGGAGATGAGATTATTGCGAGAGAACTGGAGAGCAGGCCTCCTTGATGCTCACACCTGGAGCTGCTTGTTTCATGAGGTTGAGACAGCAACTGAAGTCAGAATTCAAATCTGTATACTTAACAATTTAATCAGTGCAGGTTCAAGTCGTGTGATGAGGTGTTTTCTACTAAGTCATTCAGAGAAACAAGCTACTTTGGTCATTTTTATGAAGATGATCGTTGTGAGGTGGAGGCACTGATGTGCCCATCTCTGTGGGTAATTGGAAAGCAATTATCATTCTCATGTACAGTAGTAATTTATAATTCTTTTGTGATATGGCCTTCATGGAAGATGGGAAGACTTTAGGCAGCTTATCGTTTTAATTAGTGGCTGTATGAGTCTTCATGAGTTAAGGAATTGTTAATGAACTAGCTGGCTGTGTATATTAATTGGAGCGCTTCCTTATGATGGCTTTAAGTAGTATGTAACAAACAAAAAGAAAAAATTTACTATAGAAGCTCAGCAGGACCGGCAGCATGTAGGAGAGAAAACAGAGTTAATGTTTCAAGTCCAGTCACCCTTCTTAAGGACTAGAAGCAGCTAGGAAAAGATGTATTTATGCTGATGATGGGGAACAGGGGTGGGGAGATGGTGTGAAAGGATTAGGCGGAGATGGCACAGAGAGAGACAACGAGCGAGAAAAACAAAACAAGGATAGGCACACAAAGGGGTTATTGATGGTAAACCAGGGAAGAAGAAAAGCAAGATATGTGGTAATGGGGACCGAGTCGTGGAACAACCCATTTCACAACGAGAAATCCTGGTGTTGTGGGGGTGGTTAATAGGCAAGGAAGGAGATGTTCATCTTCACCTCTAAGAAAGTGGTATGTAGATAAGTTATACAACCATGAAGTTCCCAGTTTTGAAGTAGCCAAGGCTAAAAGACGTATTATAGTTGGTTAAATTACTGCCTCTGCTTGGAAGAGGAAACACTGGCCAGGATTCATTTTTCTGCTCTATATCCAATGATTATTCCTTCAAAATGTATATGTTGAGTAATGTTGAGATTTGACTCCATTATGGTGAGATTGAGCAATCCATCAACTTTCTGGTCAAGGCACTGGGGAATGCTTTTCTGAAACTAACACCAAAAGAAAGAGTTGCTCCCTTCAAGCAAGGAAGAAAAAGAAAAAACAGTTGCAATGGTGGTGCTTGGCCTGCTGTGTTCGTCCAGCTCGACACCTTGTTATCTGCAATATGATCTGCTAGACACGAACATAAAATTTGTATGTGCTGTCAAATGATTTTTTATAGAAGTTCAAACAAGTCATTAATTTATGGCAATGCTTGCTGACACCAACAACTGCAGGTAGCTATACATGCATGTTCATTCAGCAATGCACAGCTCCAAGCAGTGACATGAAATGTAGACTTTTAAGTGTGATGGCAGACACAAATGCATTGCTGCATACATGCAGAGAAGCATGCACAATTTTGAATGGGTCTTCAGTGGTGGAAAGGGGCTGCAGGGGATGAATGGAACTTCTGGAATGAGGAGATCCATGAGCTGGGGTGGAAGGGGGAGAGACAAAGAGACCCAGGAGTTGTGGGAGGTGGGGGAAATTGAGCTGGGGGTTCCAGGAGAACTCGCACTGTCTTCCCCTTCGGTTTTCTCCTGGATCCTGATCTCTCGCTAATGCCCAAGCTCCCACTTACCATCCCCTCCCCAACCCCTGAATACTTATCCCTGCCCTTGGACCTGATCCCCCGAAAGCTGCACACTCACAATTTAAAGAAGAGCATAGCACTCGCGTCGGTGACAGCAATTTATTGTCTTGCCTACTTCCAAATATTTTTCTTATCAGCAGCAGTTTTCATTGCTACAGTGTGAAAGTATGGAGGCTAACTAAATATCAGAATTCACTTGATTCATTGAATAATTGAATTTCGCACAGGTGATTGACCACCTCACATCAAGAGCACTGTTGGAATTTATTCTGACAAGGCACTTTGCAATGACAATGCCGATGACATAATGTATTGGAAAAATTAGAGAAGGAAGGAAGATTGCTAAATTTGCTCCCACAAGAGAAAAGATTAGAGGCACCCTCCAATGCATGGATAATGAGGCTTTTTTTTTAGTGGGATTATAGGTTTTTTTGCTGGAGGAGGAGAAATATGATTTTGACCCATTTAAAAGCAATTGTTATTTTCTAGATGAAACTTTTTGATGTAAGCCTAGGTAGCATATGCTATTGTTCTTGTTCTGTTGGAACTTCAATGTTTGAATGTCATCTCTTAGTTAGAATTAAGTATTGAAAACAGTTACAATCAGGCCATTAATATTATTTTATTTGACAATATCTTAAGTCCTTTGTCAAAACTGCAGATGCTGGAAATCTGAAACAAAACAGAAATTACTGGAGAAGTCTTTTTTAAACGCTAACTCTTTTCTGTCCACAGATGCTGCCAGACCTGCTGTAGTTTCTCCAGCATTTTCTGTTTTTCATTTCCGATATCCAGCATTTGCAGTGGTTTGTATTTGTTATATTTGGCCTATTGCGTTGAGCTGCTTCTTTCGGAAACCACTTGTGAATGTTTTCTCTACAGTTATACATGAAAATGTGTATCAGATTGAATGTTAGAATTAATTGTAGACATTTTAGAACCAATTATGAAGATAATGAAAGCAAAACGTTAATGTTTGTTTTATTTTTCTCTACAGGTTACTTATCGTGTTGTCGCTTTCTGGATGACAATCAGATTGTTACAAGCTCAGGAGATACCAGTTGGTAAGTTGAAAAGTCCTTAGTATCGCAGCCTATTTGAAAGTTCTACCCGGGCAGTCCCACGGATATGGTCCTTCTTCAAAACCCACTAAATATTTTCTGTCTCAAGTATTTATCCATTTCACTGTTGAAAGTTACAATTGAATTTTCCTCCACTATCCTCCTTGTTGCATCACAATGCATATCATTAAAAGCTTGCCATGTAGTTCTTTTTCTCACCCTCTCCCCTCGTCTCCTATCTGGCTGTTCTGCAAATTTAAATTTGTGTCAATGGTTACTATTCATTTTGCCTCTGGAATTGATTTCTTTCTTATTTATTCTTCTCAAAATCATGAATCAAGATTATGTACATCTCTTAAAATGTTTAACCCCTCTTTTTAAAGAGAATAACCCAAGCCTCAGTGGCATTTGCATACAACTGAGCCCTCTATCCATTGTAGTGTTCTGGTGCAAAAACAGAAATTGCTGGAGAAAAATCAGGTCTGCAGCATCTGTGGAGAGAAAAGAGTTAGCATTTAAAAAAGACTTCTCCAGTAATTTCTGTTTTGTTTCAGATTTCCAGCATCTGCAGTTGTTTGTTTTAGTGTAATAATCTAATGAATCAGTTTTGCATCCTCACCAAGGCCTTGACATTCTTCCTAATGTGTCTAGAACTGAACATATAACTGCAGCTGACGGCTAACCATTGTTCTTTAAAGGTTTACCATAACCACTTTGTCATTATGCCTTGTTCCACCTTTTCGTGAAGTTGAGGGAACTGCATTTTTTATAAATAGACTTCTCAACTTATCCAAGCATCTTTGAAGGTTTATACACGTGAACGTCCAGATTCCTAAACAGTCTTTTTAAACTTGTACAAATAGTTTGTATTGCTCCTCGCCATTCTTCCTACCAAATATACTAATATTCCTGTTTTATTTCATCTGCCATGTGTCTGCGCATTTCATCAATATGTACTGTTTTAAGTCTTTGTTTATTATTGTATATTCTTTTTCTTAAGTATCGAGTCGTCTGCACACATTGAAATTATGCTTTCTATATGAGAGTCAGGTATGTTTTATTGTTATCATGTGAGAGTAGTGCTAATGATAAACCCTAGGGCATACCATTGTATATTTCTCTCAAGCCTGAAACGTAACTGTTCACTGCACTCCCTTTCAGGTGCCTTGGCTACTTTTGCCTTCATGTTAAACCTGTAGACTTTTATTTTGATGTATCTGATTTGCCGTACTTCATTAAACAACGGTTGAAGGTTTACATACCAAACATTAGCTGCATCATCCATAGAAACTCCTGTATTAACTTTGTCAAAGAGCCCCAATCAAGTGATTTAGTAATATGATTAGCCTTTGATATCCATGTCAAATAATTTATTGTCCTATATTTTTGCAAGTGTCAATATCATTTGTCCCAGTTGTAAAGACAGTGTCTTTTTGTTTTTTATATTTTTAATTGGGGACTAAAATGAGAAAAGAACTGCTTTGAAACCAAGGCTGATGAGGAATTGCTGCACTTTTTTGAAAACTGATTGTAAGTGCTGCTTATTCAGCTGCTGGTTCAAGCAGTAGTAGTGAAAGGTTCGCAAAGTAGAGCCAAAAGCTGTGACAAGTGAAGATTCACTTGGCACCTGATTGGTGTGGTCTGTGGACTAGTGACAGGTTATTGATGACAAATGTCTTCTGGCCAGCAATTGAGATGGCCAACTAAAATCTTGGGGCTGTGAACAAAATAAAGAAGTTATCGTATCTCTGCGAAACACAGAAACTATCTCTGTTCTCTGCAGTATGAAACATTGTCAAGCTGAAGGAAGCCAGTGCATTTTTCCTTTACTAGTTGCTGTAAACTGAGATTTTAATTAAACATCCTTAATGATCTTTTAGAAGTGTGCAGACAACCTGTATCTCTTGAAAAACATGAAAGCATCTGGAGGAGAAAGGTTAGGAAGCGGTATTCTGATCAGTGCAAGAATCATCTCAGCAAACTCTTAGCAAGGACCACTGAACTGTGTTCCCACTCTTTTCCTCTGCTGATAACACCCATGTCTTTTCCGTTGTTTGTGTGCATGTAGAAGGGGACTTTATAAGGCTTAGTTTTAACTAGTAAAATTATATGTTGACAGTTCCTAATGGTTTTGATTTGGTTTGTTATTGTCACATGTACTGAGATACAGTGAAAAGTATTATTTTGTGCAAACCAGACAAATCATACCTCACGTAAGTACATCAGGCTGATAGAAACAATGCAGAATATATTATTACAGCTACAGAGGAGGTGCAGAGAAAGATCAGCTCCAATAATTGAGAGTTCCACTGATAAGTCTGATAACAGCAGGGAAGAAGCTGTTCTTAAATCTGTTGGTACGTGTTTTCAAGCTTTTATACCTTATGCCTAATGGAGAACGGTGGAAGAGACTATAACCAGGGTGGGAGGGATCTTTGATCATGTTGTCTGCTTTCCCGAGGCAGCAGGAAGTGTAGAAAGTCAGTGGAAGGAAAGCTGGTTGGATTGGACTGCATTCACAACTCTCTGTAATTTCTTGCAGTCTTGGGCAGAGCAGTTGCCATACCACAATGTGATACATCCAGATAAGATGCTTTCCATGGTGCATATAAAAAGCAGTAAGAGTCATTATGTAACACGCCAAGTTTCCTTCGCCTTCTGAGGAAGTAGAGGCATTGGTATGCTTTCTTGACTGGAACATCGACGTGAATGGAACAGGACAGATTACCGGTGATATTTCCTCCTAGGAACTTGAAGCTCTCAGCCACCTCCACCTCTTCCCTGTTGGTACAGGCAGGGGTGTGTCCACTCCACTTATTAAAGTGGATAACCAGCTCCTTCATTTTGCTGGCATTCAGGGAGAGATTGTTGTCTTTATACATGCCACTAATCTGTCTATCTCCTTGTTTTCGGACTCATCGATGTTTGAGATCCAACCCACTATGGTAGATGTTAGTGGAGAATTTGGCCACACAGTCATATAGACAAACAGCATGGAAACAGATCCTTTTGATCCAACTCATCTGCACCTACCAGACATCCCAATCTTACCTAGTCCCATCTGCCAGCATTTGGCCCATGTCCCTCTTAAACCCTTCCTATTCATACAGTCATCCAGATCCCTTTCTAAATGTATAATTGTACACACCTCTACCACTTCCTCTGGGAGCTTGTTCTATACACGCACCACCCTCTATATGAGAAAGTTACCCCTCAGGTCCTTTTTAAATCTTTCCCCTCATACCTTAAATCTATGCCCTCTAAGAACGAAGAATAATACAGCGCAGGAACAGGCCCTTCGGGCAACTGTCTGTGTGGAGTTTGTGCATTCTCCCCGTGTCTGCATGGGTTTCCCCTGGGTGCTCTGGTTTCCTCCCACTGTCTAATGATGTGCAAGTTAGGTGAATTGGCTATGCTAAATTGCCCCGTAGTATCCAGGGATGTGTAGGTTATATAGGGTAATGTGAAAAATATAGTGTAGGGGGCCGGGTCTGTGTGTGATGCTCTTTGGAGGGTTAGTTTGGACTTTTTGGGCTGAATGGCCTGTTTCCACATTGTAGGAATTCTATGGGCCCTCCAAGCCTGGGCCGACATAGTTTGCCTTCCATACTAAAATTTAAGGATCTGTATCCCTCTATTTCCTTCCTATTCATGTATTTGACTAGGTGCCCCTACCTCTTCTGGCTCCACACAAATTCTCTCCTTTGTCCTTGAGTGGATTGACCCTTCTCCTGGCTATCCTCTTGTTTTTTATATATATATATATAAAAAGCCTTGGCATTCTCCTTAATCCTGTTTGTTAATGAATTTTCATGACTCCTTTTAGCCCTTCTAATTCCTTGTTTAAGTTCTTTCCTACTTTCCTTATATACTTCAAGGGCTTTGAGTTCCCATCCTCCTAGATCTTACGTATGCTTCCTTTTTCTTTTTGACCAAGGTCATAACATCCCTGGTCATCCAAGATTCACATAAGTTGCCATACCTATCCTTCATTCTCGCAGGAACGTGCCATTCCTTAGCTCTTATCAACTTCCGTTTGAAATAATCCCACATGTCCGATGTAGATTTACCCTCAAACAGCTGCCTCCAAACAAAATTCTCCAGTTCCTGCCTAATATTGTTGTAGTTGGCCTTCCCCAAATTTAACACCTTCACCTGAGGACTGCTGTTATCACTATCTTAAAGCTCATGGTATTATGGTCACTACTCCTGAAATGTAACTTCACTCACCTGGCCAGGCTCATTTCCCAAATCCAGGTCCAGTACGTTCCCTTCCCTGGTTGGACTACTTATATATTGTGTGAAGAATCCCTTCTGAATGGTCCTTACATATTCTGCCCCATCCAAGCCCCTAGCACAAGATGAGTTCCAGTCAATATAGGGGAAGTTAAAATCACCCACCATCTTTCCAAAATGTAGTTTTAAACTCCCCCACACTAGAAAAAAAGATCTTGGCTATTCACCCTACCTATGCCCGTCATGATTTTATAAACCTCTATAATGTCATCTCTCAGCCTCCGATGCTCCAGGGAGAAAAAGCCTCAGCCTGTCCCTATAGCTGAAACTGAAAGAGAATTGATGAAGGCAGAGTAGTAGATATTGTTTGTAGAGACTTCAGCAAAGCGTTTGATGGTCCACATGATACACTGTTTCGTATGGTTGGATCACATGGGATCCAGGGGAGGCTAGCCACTTGGCTACAAAATTAGCTTGAAGGTTGGAATCAGAGGGTGGTGATAGAGGGTTGATTTTTGGACTGGAAGCCTGTGACCAGCGGTGTGCCATAAGGATCGGTGCCAGGTCCATTGCTTTTTTTTCCACTTGAATAAATGATTTTGATCTTAATACAGGAGATGTGGTTAGTAAGTTTGCAGATGACATCAAAATAGATTGTGTAGTGGACAGTGAAGATGATTATCTCAGTACAGCAGGATTTTATTCTAATGGGCCAAAGAGTAGTAGATTGAGTTTAATACAGTCAAGAAAGCATACCAATGCCTCTATTTCCTCAGATAAATGCTAGGTGTTGCACTGAGTGTATAAGGAGTACAGTTAAGGGGCTGAAGTATGCAGCCTTGTAGGGTGTCAGTGTTGAGGATTATTGTGGAGAAGGTGTTGTCACCTGTCCTTGCTGATTGCAGTGTGTGGGTCAGGGAATCAAGGATCCGGTTGCAGAGGTGGGAGTAGAGTCCTGGGTCTCGGAGTTTAGAGATGAGTTTGGTTGGAATGATGATGACGAAGGCAGAGCTAAAGTCAATAATTAGGAGTCTGACATAGGTGTCCTTAGAATAATCCCCAGAGCATCTGGATATCAGTGACCAGGGAGATAGAATCATAGGATCCTTACAGTATGGAAGCAGGTAATTCAGCCCAGCAAGTCCATACCGACACTCTGAAGAGCATCACACCCAGATCTACACCGCAACCCTATCCCTGTAACGCTGCATTTCCCACGGCTAATCCACCTAATCTGCTCATCCCTGGACACTATGAGCAATTTAGCATGGCCAGTCCACCTAACCAAATGGCGTCTGCCGTGCATCAATTGTGACAGTAGGCAAATTTTAATGGATCAAAGCAATCTGGGAGGCTGGAGTTCACGTGTACCATTACTAATCTCTTGAAGCATTTCACAATTATAGATGTCAGAGCTGCTGGGCGGTAGTCATTAAGGCATGTTGTCTGATCTTTCTCTAGTACTAGGGTGATAGTGGCCTTCTTGAAGCAGGTGGGAACCTGACATCATAGTAAGGAGAGTCTATAGATGTCTGCAGGTACTCCCACCTGCTGGTCAGTGCAGGATCTGAGTGCACGGCCGGAGACTGCATTCGGGCCGGTCGTTTTCTGTGGGTTCACTTTCAAGAAGGCCAATCTATGTCTGCAACAGTATTTGTGGTACAGGTGCACCTGAGGCTGTCGGGGCGGCTGACATCATATCGCTGACCTTCTGTTCTGTTTATCTGTAGTTGGAACTTATTTGTATTAAATAGTAATTCTTATGCACAGAAACCTGGTCCATGATTTCTGTCAACCTAGGTCTAAAAGGCAGATAAAGTAGGGAAATTTTGTGTGCTGTTATAAAATCTAACTTTTGTATCAACTCGGGGTGGAGCAGAACTTAATTTTCAGTGTGCTACCCCAATGAGGTGTAACACAGTTAAATGGCCTGTAATTGTGGATTATCTATTTTAAAAAATAGTGTAATATTTGCAATCCCTAGTCCTGTGGCACCTTTTTACATATTATACAAAATTTGGAAAAATATAGCCGAAGTCTCCGTAATTTCTACTTTTCGTTCCCTTGTTAATTGAGAATGCATCGTATCCAGACTGAGTGATATTTCTCATTTACAAAGGGCCAGGTTAAAGTAAATCTACTTGATCTGTTAAACGTTATCCAATATTGTTACTGTCTCCTGTTTTGTTGCTATTTTGCCAGTCAGTCCTTTTACCTTCAAAGGAAGGTCTCCATTCCACCCCTAATCAGCCTTTGTGACTATCATTTATAAAGTTAACTATTAATTTATTCCCACTCCTTTTATTTTCCCCTCTTACTTCCTTAATGTTCTCTATACTTTGTTCAGCTTCTATCCAGTATTATGAAGCACAGTTTTGGTATAAACTGTTTTCTGTTTAATCTTTTATTTCTGGGGAGCTCTGTCATTTGATGGTCTTTCCTTCACCGCATCCTTCTGTATTCCCTTGGTGAAATGCCTACTCTGGACCTGGACCCCTGATCCTAATGTTAATTTACCATTCTGCCTTCTAATTTTTGAATTGCTTGGGCCAGATCACTTTTCAACTCACTGAAATTAGTCCTCCTCCAGTTTAGATTTTAACATTTCATTGTTGCTTGTCTTTTTCCATAACTGCTGTAAAACCTTTCTGACTTTGTCAGATGTTGTCCTACTGACACCAGGTTCTGTTGTCCCATTTCATTTCTTCTTTTTAAAAAAAAGACCACCAGTAGGCAATACAGTCCTTGAGCTCACTTCTGTCTGAAATATGATAATGAAGTTACATTTACATCTCCACATCCCTTGATTCCCTTAGTGCTGAAGATTCTTATCATTCAAAGCCTTGAACGTACAGAAGTACTGAGCATTCATTTGTCTCCTTGACCTTGAAACTGACCTTGAAGGACCTTAATCCTTTTCCTTCCTTTGTCATTGGTTCCCATCATGTGTCTGTCCCTTCCTGACTCTGGTATCTGCATCCACCAGTGATGTTCTTTTATTCTGGTACTCGGGAGGAAACTGTATGCAATACTAATTCTGAAGAATCAGGTTGGACTCAAAGTTAGCTCTGTTTCTCTGTCTTTAGAATTTTCCAGCGCTGTGTTTTTATTTCAGATCTCCAATATTCACACAACTTTGCTTCCTTTTCACTGAGTACCCCCCTCACTGGTTGCAAAAATATATACCTACCTGTCCCTCAGACTGTCAAATCCTCTTTAACAACTGTGTTTTGCACTTTGCCATGGTGCCTGCTGTTGCCCTTTACCCCACAGCGATATACTTTGCATTGCACTACTTTTAAGGTCTCTGAAAGCCCAGTGTTGATTGCCACACTGTCTCTGAAATGATTCCTGCCTATTGCTTCCTACTCTGCCAGAGTGCTGGACTAGCTGCATCTTCACTTATTTATGCCTCTCTGATCTCCCACAACGTTCCTGTGCATGAAAATCATTTACCAAAATTATTCTGCAATTAAACATAAAAAGTATGGGACCCTGTATATTGTATTGGTACAAGTTTTAGCCTACTTGATTTTGCAGTTGTAATTTCATTTGAGTAATTTTTTGTACTGATCTCTATTGCCATTTCAACCCATTTAAATTACTGAAGCATTGTATGAAATTGTGGTCCAAAATTAATCATCCTGCAGTAGTTGTATTTTAGTTCATCAAAATAGCCATCATGCATATGCTGAGGGGAATGGGGAAACCACCAAGTAGTTCCATTCTGAGATAACAAGGTGTAGAGCTGGATGAACACAGCAGGCCAAGCAGCATCAGAGGAGCAGGAAGGCTGACGTTTCGGGCCTTCTCTGAAGAAGGGTCTGGGCCTGAAACGTCAGCCTTCCTGCTCCTCTGCTGCTTGGCCTGCTGTGTTAAGACCATAAGACATAGGAGTGGAAGTAAGGCCATTCGGCCCATCGAGTCCACTCCGCCATTTAATCATGGCTGATGGGCATTTCAACTCCACTTACCCACAAGATCCAGCTCTACACCTTGTTATCTCAGATTCTCCAGCATCTGCAGTTCCTACTATCTCTGAAGTAGTTCCATTCTGACAGTTGAGAGTCTGGTTAGTCCTTTCCCATTGGTCAAGAGGAGGTGAACTCTCAGCCGACAACAATCTTCATTCAGAGATTTTTTTTTTTCCATTTACATAGCTCTTTTAATGTAATAAAACATACAAAGATGCATAATCATGATAAATATTGACTGAGTCAAAGGATGAGATATTAGGACAGCTGGCTTTGTAAGATTTGGGGTGCACTTTAATTGTAAAACTGATATATTACAATTGTAGACTGAAGTCTGAAGGAGCCCATCTCGTCCTAGTTAGTTACAAGACCCACTGCAAGTACAAACATATATTTTCTCAAGTTTTACAAAATTTATTAAGTTGATCATAAACACAAAAGAAAAATGATATAATCAAAACACCTTATCAGTGTTTTTAGTGCTCTCAACTTTTCCATAGTGGGCTGCTAGTTCGTGACACTGGACACCAGATTCTTGTTCTGTTCTCAAGGTCTGTCTTTTTTCTTGTGCATCAAGCCATTAGAACCCAGGCCTTTTTAACTCTTGCTCACCATTACCCCTTGAACTCTAATTGGCTTATTAGTATATGTACAGTTTATGGTCAAGCTAGGATTGGCTAGGTGGCCTATGCCTAATTCTTGATTTGTTTCTTTAAATGGTCATCTTCGTGACATCACTTCCTACCGCCCCTTCTTTCATTCATTCTTGTACATGTCAATCATTTTATAAAGTTGTCTGTTTTATAACAGCTTGTCTATTCTAGATTAATTCCACAAAAAGGCACCAGTGAACAATTAATCCATCATCTTAGGGTATTTAGTGTCACCTCTCATGATTTACCATCATCTCAAATGTCCTCCGTGATGCATCTAAAATTCTGGGGAAACAAAAATCAGTGTCCTTTAATTACAAGAATTATTAGTGACTGCACAATAATTGTTAGTAACTTAGACAAATTAAAGTAACCATGTAAACTAACAACAGACTCATTACACACTTAAGTTACTCATTTTAAAATATAGCTGTGCTTCAAAAGCATTGTCATATTTGTCACAAACAAAACAAAATTTGCTGGAGAAACGCAGTAGTTTTGGCAGCATCTGTCGAGGGGAAAAAATATAACATTGAGTCCAGTGACCCTTCTTCAGAACTTGTTTAATCAAGTCAAAATTAACTCAATCCTAGAAATTACCTTGGCTTTAAGAAGAAATGGAATGATTTAGTAATGGAATTCCAGACTTTAGAGTCTAGGTACTTGAGACATGACCACCAAAGTTGGAGAGTAGGAAACATGGCATGTGCAAGACGACAGAATTGGTGATGTAGCTCTTTGAAGGTTATACAACTGGATGCAGATACAGGAAGATGTGAGGCAAGAAGGTTTTGATTACTGACACCTGGTGGTAGTTCAGCAAACAGGTGATAAATGGGCAGGACTCAGACTGCATTAGGGTAAAGGCAGCAGGGGTTTTTGGATGTGCTCACATCTGTGAATGATAGAAAATGACATTGCCAAATGGCAAAATTAGATATCAGTTTTGCGAAAAAGATTGCTAAACTGGATCATATGGAAATAGACTTTCTTCCTAGGTTTTGATTCAGTCTCGAGTTAAGTGTAGGATCAAAGGTTTTGGAGAAAGATGGCAGAAGGAAAGCAAGGGAGTTATTGAAGCATAGATGAGAGTTTTGACAATAGATGAGAGTTGGAGACAGTTTCAATATTACATAGGTGTAACGAGGTGGTCTTTCTGATGGAGTAGGTCCGATCAGATGTTCAGGTTCTAAACAAATCATTTTCAATCTGGGACGTTGGCTATGGGAGAGAGAATTTGTTGAAACAGTTTGTAGTGGAGATGAAGAGATGGCAAGGTAGTTTGGACATTGAATGGTAGCTTGGAGAGTTAAAGATGTGAAGGGTGGGATTTTGAGGGAACTGTTGATGGTAGCACATTTCAAAGGGAAGACAGGGAACTGTTCATTATTTCAGCTAATATAAGTGCCAGGAAGTGATGTTAGGTACTTGGACACTTAGTGGCAATAGGGTGGAGAGTGTAGGAGTTGGAGTTCATGGACAGACTGAGCTAGGAGAGAGCATGAAAGGATATCGAAGAGAAACTAGGGAAAGATAGATCTAACTTTAGAGCTAGGGCAGTTAACATTCTACTCAAAACCCCTAAGATTAATCCAGAAATACACCCCAACTGATTCTCCTTTTCCAACAAGACACGTTTGTTGAAGATAAACCAGTGGTTTTATGGAAAATCTACAGCTTTTTTTTTAGAATACTGCTGAATGCGTTAATGTCTATTTTTGTTTTTACAGTGCACTATGGGACATTGAAACTGGCCATCAAACTACCATGTTTTCAGGACACACTGGGGATGTAATGAGTCTCACGCTTAGTCCTGACATGCGGATTTTTGTTTCTGGTGCTTGTGATGCTTCTGCCAAACTCTGGGATATTAGAGATGGAATGTGTAGACAGTCATTCACTGGACATGTGTCTGATATTAATGCAGTTTGTGTAAGTATAGTTTTTTTGGTCATTTCAATAAGACAAGAATTCTGCTGGTTCTAGAAATGTGACAACTTTTGTGTCTATAGGATAATTGTTGAAAATAGAAATAATTTTTCTACCATTTCATTGGTGAAGTCTGTATGATTTGAGCTGACTTTGCATTAGTTTTAAATCAAAAACAAATTATGCATACCGCAAACTACAAGAATAATTGATTCTGGGATGAGGGACTTGAAGTCATAAGGATAAATTGGAGAAACTGAGGCCATTCTCCTCAGAGAAAGAAAAGTTAAGAGGAGATTTGATGGACATGTTCAAAATCATTAACTGTCTGGATACTAGTTGGGACAATTTCTCCCAATGGAAGCGCTAAGTACTAGAGGACACCAATTTAAAATGAATCGTGAAAGAGTTGATGATGACAATGTGTGGTTAGCATCCAGAAAGCACTGCCAGAGAATAGAGGTAATTCCAACTGTAACTTTCTAAAGAAAATTTTGAGGACCTGAAAAGCTGTGGAGAAAATCACTGGCGCACAGGAAAGAGTCCAGAGATTGGGATTAACTGAATTGCTCCTGCAGAGAGCTGACATGGACGCAAGAGACAACCTTTTGTCATCTTTTGTGGTGTAAATGTTCTATAATTTGTGATTGTACATAAATTCATATTACAAGCCAATTACTCTCTAATTGGTTTATGTTGTAATGTTATCTTATACCTACTTCTGTACTATTCCATTTAACATAGTTACAATTTGGCAAGATATTATATTTTGTTTCCACAGTTCTTCCCTAATGGAAATGCATTTGCCACTGGGTCAGATGATGCCACTTGTAGACTGTTTGACCTCCGAGCGGACCAGGAGCTGATGATGTATTCCCATGATAACATTATCTGTGGGATTACATCAGTTGCATTTTCCAAAAGTGGTCGCCTCCTGTTGGCAGGCTATGATGACTTTAATTGCAATGTTTGGGACTCTTTGAAAGGAGATCGTGCAGGTCAGTAAAACTATGCATGATTTTTTTTTCGAATAATTTATCATGTCAGCTAAGGGACAGTATGATTTAGAACACAAACAAAGTTTATCCATAAGCTCTTCCAAGGCTTTGATGTAGTTGCATATTTCAGTCTATAACCTGGAGCTGTGGGAAGACTTCTGAATATTTTACTCCTACAGAACAGCTTCTTCCATCTTCTGTATGGAAATCTGCTTTGCCTCAAATTTTGGAACAAATTTTGGTAGCTGCTTGCTTAAGCTGACCATTACCAGACTCAAAATTAGGCCATACATCCTTTCTAATCAGAATTTTACCATGACTGTCCAATATCCAGTCATGTCAAAAGACCAAGTGTTATGATGACATGTTATATGAACTTATTATATGAAATAAAAGTTACTATCTATAAAGATGACTGAGTCAGTTTAGTGCCAGACTTGACCACTCTTAGTACATTTCTGACAAGCCATCCGTGTTCTATCCTTCATAAACTTGAAGTCTTTCAAAACCCCACCTGTTCTTTCTTGTATCAAATCCAATACACGAGTAATCTCTCTCTTCAGTAGCTGATGATTAGGTAACACCTCGATTTAAAAATTCACGTCTTTGATTTCATATGCTTCCTTGGCCTAATTTGTTCCATATCTCTGGGTCCAGCCCACAATTTTGAGATACCTACATTCTTCTAATTCTGCTCTCTTGAGCATCTCTTAATTTTTAATTATTCTGCCATTGGTGACCTTGACTTCAGCTGCCTAAATCCTAAACTCTGGCTTTCCTTCCTGAGCCCCTCAAATTTGGTTTCCAACTTTAAGATGCTGCCTGAAACTTGCCTGTTTAACTGAAATTGTAGTTATCTGCCCTAATTGCTCCTATTTAGTTTGGTGTCATAGTTTTAGTTTTTGTTTTAGTGCCCCTGGAGTTTTTTGAGGATGTAACTAGTAGAATAGATAAGAACAAATGGATGTAATGTACTTGGATTTTCAGAAGGATTTTGATAAGGTCCTGCATAAGCAGTTAGGCGGCAATGTTAAAGCACATGGAATAGGAGTAGTGTTGTTAGCATGGCTTGTGAATTGGTTGACAGGAAGGAAATAGAATGGGAATGAATGAGTTCTGGGTAATACCCGAAACGTTGACTGCTCCTTTCCTCTAGATGCTGCCTGGCATCTTGTGTTCTTCCAGCCTCCTGTTTGTCTACCATGAATGAGTCTTTTCTCTGGTAACAGCAGTGACTAGTGGTGTCTGCAGAGGTCAATTTGGGCTCCAACTATTCGCAATACATATATAAATAACCTGAATGAGGGAACTAAATGCAAGTTCACTGATGACATTAAACTGGACGGGATTTAGAATTGTGAGGAAGAGTCAACAAGGCTTCAAGATGACAAGTTGAATGATTGAGCACAGACATGGCAGATGCAGTACAATGAAGCTAAATGTAAAGTAAGTATACTTTGGTACCAAAAACAGACTGGAAACGTATTATTTAAATGATGATATATTAGTAAGTGTGGATGTGCAAAGGGGTTTGGATGTCCTTGTACACCATGCGATGGAAACAAGCATGCAGGTGCAATAAGCAGTTAGGAAGGCAAATGGCGTATTAGCATCCATTACGAAAGGGTTTGAGTTCTGAAATAATGATGTCTTACTGCAGTTGTACAGGGCCTTGGTGAGACCACACCTGGACTATTGTTGATTTTAAGTCTCACTAACTAAAGACGTACTTACTCTTGGAGTTCTTGCTAGTTTGGGAGTCTAGAATGAGGGGTCACAGTCTCAAGATATGGGGTGGTTCCTTTATAGGTGAGATGAAAATTTTCTTCACTCAAAGGATAGTGAACCTGTAGAATTTTCTACCACAAGGCGTTGAAGCCTAAGTCACTGAATATATTTAAGAAAGACAGAATTTTCACATTTTAAAGGTCAAGGGATCTGGGGAGAAAGCAGGGATATGGCTTATGATCCTATTGAATGATGGAGCAGGCTGAAAGAATCAAGTGGCCTTCTACTCCTTGTTTCTATGTTTCAAAGATCTGGAAACTAAAATCCATTTTCCCTCCACTTTGGAATCCAAGTTCTCAAATTACAATCTATTATGAGCTTACGTCATACTAAAATAGGGAAGTAGCCATGTACATTCCACTACCTTTGCAGTTATCTCTGCCGTTATGTTTTCTTGAGTTCTTTACTTTGTCAATTTAGTTTTGCAGCTTTGCCTGAATTAGAGATTGTGGATATTCACTGATCACAAAGCTCTCATAATTGTCTACATAGACATTTAATCAAGCCTTTGACAAGGTTCCGCATGATAGACTGATTAATAAAGTTTGATCACATAGGATTCAGGGAGGGCTTGTCAACTAGACACAAAATTGGCTTGATGATACCAGACGGGGGAGGTGGTGGAGGGTCATTTTTCTGACTGGAGGCCTGTGCCCAGCGGTGTTCCATAGGGATTTCTACTGGGTCCACTATTATTTATAAATGATTTGGATGAGAATTTAGGTGGCATGGTTTGCGGATGACTCCAAAATTGGTGGTATAGTTGATAGTGAAGAAGGTGACCTAAGATTAAAAAGGGATCTTGATTGATGGGGCTAAGGAGTGGCAGATGGATTTTAATTTGGATAAATATGAAATATTGCAATTTGGTAAAAACAAACCAGGGCAGGATAGAGACAATTAGTGGTAGGGCCCTAGATAGTGTTGTAGAACAGAGACCTAGAGGTTCAGGTATGTAGTTCATTAAAAGTTGCGTCACAGGTGGACAGGGTGATTAAGGCATTTAGCATGCTTACCTTTATTGCTCAGACCATTGAGTACAAGAATTGGAATGTCACATTGAGGTTATATAGGACGTTGGTGAGGCCACTTTTGGAGTACTGTGTGTGGTTCTGCTTTCTCTGTTATAGGAAGGATATTATTAAACTGGACAGGATTTGGAAAACATTTGCCAGGATGTTGCTGGGACCAGAGGGTTTGAGTTATAGGGAAAGGCTAGATGAGCTGGGACTTTTTTTTTTTACTGGAGCATAGGAGGTTGAGTGGTGACCTTATAGAAGTTTATAAAATCATGAGGGACAGAGATAAGGTGAACAGCAGCTGTCTTTTCCCTAGGGGGCATATTTTTAAAGTGAGAGGAGAAAGATTTAAAAGGGACATGAGGAGCAACTTTTGCACACAGAGATTGGTTCCTATGTAGAATGAACTGTCAGAGGAAGTGGTGAATGCAGATACAGTTACAACAACATTTAAAAGACATTTGGAAAAGTGCATGGATAGGAAAGGTTTGGAGAGGTTTAGGTGAACTACAGGCAACTGGAACTAGTTTTGTTTGGGAATGTTTTTGGTGTGGACTACTTGGACCGAAGGGTCTGTTTCCATGATGTATGTATAACCCTAAGTATGGTCCTTTGGATGGGCATCATGAAAAATGACCATTATTCTAAGAATCCATCACTTCCTGCTGTCCGTTGGAGAGGAAGCTTTCCACCTTTGCTTGATCTACATGCACTTAACTTCAATCCTGCACCATATGGCTGACTGTGTAAGAATCACTGTATAACACAGGCCACCTGATACCACAAAGGCTTCGCATGTTGTGCTCATGTTGGAAGTCTTGGCGCACAGATTAATCAAGCAACATATTTGTATCCTGGGTCATGCATTTGTGAGCGTTTTCATATTCTGTCTGACTGGATATGTCCTGTCTCAACTGCAGAATAGAATCTCTGGGGCTAGACGAGGTTGTCTTGCAATACCATTGAGTCTCTTCATTGTTCACTGTAGAGTCGGTGGTACTGTCACTGCCAGTAATTTCACCACATTCATTTTGCATAGCTAGGTCAAAATCTTGGAATTTGTCACCTCGACAGTTGAGGTGTCATAACGTTTAAGCAACTAGAAATAAGCAATACAGAACTTTCCAAAAATGAGTTATTAAAACATATTCATTAGCTATTTACCAGCTTGGTTAAATATGCAAACACTTTTCAAAGTCAGCGATTGTGGGTTTGTCGATGTTATCCATATCTTGAGAATTAATTATTACACATTCCCAAGTTGGAGTCACTTAATAATTTACACCATAGATGGGTAACCTGAATAAAACAGGTTTAAAAATAGTTGCTAGCAGAGCCAAGTGCATATATTATATTGGTAAAAGGAGAAATGTAATTAAAAGTTAAAACGCTTTTAACACTAAAGTTTTAGTTGTCAGACTTTGAAGTCAAAATTGCTTTGTTTCATTTGTGTTTTATTTTCCTTCTCTCTTCCTCTAGGAGTGCTTCCTGGACATGACAATCGTGTCAGCTGTTTAGGTATCACTGATGATGGAATGGCTGTAGCAACAGGATCATGGGACAGTTTCCTAAAGATCTGGAATTGAAGAAATGTCACTTGAATATCCTTCATTATGACTAAGCTGCCTAAGGTGCAGTTAATGGCAATGAAATAACATTCTTTTTACCTAGTATTTGCAGGTGATTTTTTTTTCTATAATTGAATACAATTGTATAACAAAGCTTCTGTAAAGTAGGCAAATCCTGACAGCTGTCAAATTTTAAAAGGGGCTAGCACATGTAACTGTGTTAGCTAAGAAAATATTTCAAACTAACCATTTAGTTTTAATGGCTAAATTGTTTGGAGGGTTTATTGGTCGTTCTAAATCTGCTAACTGTATTGTTTTGTACATATGGAATGTACACATTCTAGCAGCTAATCATGTAACACCCGTCTATGTAAAAAAAAAAATCACATTTTTAAAACTAGGTTTCTATATTTGCCTGTATTTGAGGCATCACTCTTTGACTCCAGTGATGGATAAATTGATTGCTGTTGACATTTTTTTTCTTGTGAATTAACTTATTGTGAAAAAATTAACTTCAGTTATATGGCTATTTTTTGCAGCAGTTTTTAAATTATAAAAAACATTCCATTTGTATGCTTTGTTTTGTAAATGCATATGCACTGTTTAACCGTACACGGATGTACAGAAGCAGGATCCATTATGTTAAAGTTGCACATTTGCAAGATGTTCATGAACCGTTTGTAATAACACTTATCTAATATATTGCACCCAGAACACACCCCTCCCAAAAAATATTACTTGTTCATGGTGACGCTTATGGCAGCTCACGGGTCTTGGTAGGATCTTTCTCAGTTTTTCTGTGAAAGGTAGTATCTGGACAGTGATAAGTAAAATAAATAATGAGAGAGAGGGAGATATATGCATTTTCCAGCAGAAGCAGCAAGTTCACGATTAAGAGAGGAACTGTTTCTGCATTCTTTCCCTACAAACAGCTACCACCCAAAAACAAATTTCTGATTTGAACAATGTGCAATTGAAGGGATGCCTTCCCTGATTCATTTGACTTGATATAATGAATTTAGTTGCTGATCTGTTGGTGGGGTGGGGGAGCAGGTTTCAAAAAAAAACATTCTTCCTCACTAAATGTCAGTGTTGTGTAGACTTCTTAATGTAATAAATAGCTTTTCTCCAACATGCTTCAGTGACAATTTAGGAGGTAATTAGTTGTTCTAAATTACTAAATCATTTTGAAGCATGAATAATTACAACTGAACATGATGTCCAGAGTTTGCATTTTGATTTACTGAAATTTGTCAGCTTTACTTTAAGATCGATAGCAACAAGAGGGGTTCTGAGGAAGGGTCATTTGACCTGAAATGTTAACTAATTTTTCTCCATAGATCCAGCCAGACCTGCTGAGCTTTTCCAGCAATTTCTGTTTTTGTTTCTGATTTACAGCATCCACAGTTCTCAGTTTTTTTTTATCAAGGTTTTGAATTATTGAGTCAAAATCATTGTCTTGAATAAGAATGTCATGACTAACCCCTTCAAAGTTGTTGAGCAGTCTTGGGTGTAATTTGAAAGATATAAACCACATAAATCTAATATTTAGCTTTCTTTACTAAAGATACCAGTGTTATTGGTGCACCAGTGTGAACAAATTGCATTGATTTGAGGTCAGTTTTAAAGCTTTGGGACCAACAAACACTAATCAAGTTTATGCAGAAGTAATCTGTTTCCTCCAGAACAGCAGCTTTGGATGAAGTTTTCTTTTAAGAATAATTATTATATATGCTGTTTCTTAAAGTCAGGCCAGTATTATGTTTTGCAGATGTATTTAAAATGTAAATTGCCTTTAGGCAAGTTTATTGTAATAACTTTCAATCCAGTAATGGCCCTAATCACGGTAGATCTGATAAATATTTTGTACAGATACACTTAGCTCTTCCAGGTAATATTTGGATTAAACGAGTTTGAAAGTGTTATGTAATTAATTTGGACACCAAGATCAAGCATTTGGTTTAAACTGTTTAAATGTTGTGAAGCCTTTATGAATCAATGTGCCCTACATTCAAGAGTCGAACTTCAGTTTGAAGTGTATATTTTTGACCTGGAGTTTTTCAAATAGGCTTTTAACCTTTAAACTTAGAATAAATTATCAGCCATACTTTGAAACAAATAATTACTTAACTCTAATGAGTATTAAATGTACATTATAGCCCAAGTATAAAACCAACTTAATGGCTTAAGTAATCTGTGACATGCCTTTTGGTTTTTGAAGTCTGTAGTCTAGCAAATTGCACAGCTGATGATTATTTGGCTTCATTTGTCTAGCATGATTTACGGGTTTGTATGCCCTGCAGTGAATGTGCAAATGGGAGCTTATTGAGTGAGGGGTTAAATTTGGATCAGTTTAACTTAAACATTGAAAAGCCTGGATGTTGCCAATTTAGATTTCCACCTCGAAAGTGGAAATGTGCACTTATGATTTTAATTGCAATGCATAATCTTACATTATTTCCTCAAGTGCATTGCTTTGGGGGACATCTGAAGATTCAGGATAGAAATAACATCTTGGATCTAATTAGTTGTACTCTAAACAAGCCAACAAAAACAATACCTTGGGCCTTCCAGAGTGGATATCCACTCTGGAAAATAATATGTGGAATACTCACACAGTTTTGTGTAATTTGCTATCAAATTCAGTATTAACATTATTGGTCTGAAGCGCAAAACCAGGTGTTCAGCCTGTACAATACAGAACTTCAGCTGGTATTTAAATGTTTTTCTCTGGTTACAGTATTAACACCAATTTTGTAATACTGGACTGCCTTTGGATTTTGTATCAAAATAAGAAACTTAAGTTTTCTTCTGCAGCCAATAAATCCAGCAACTTGTGCCATGTGGTTTCTCCTATTGTGCTACTGTATAAAATGATCTTCACTTTGTATCTTTATTGTCTGATTTCACATCAACTTCCTTTGTATTTGTACAGTGGCTCAGTGAAACTAATGTTGCGATAAGTTGATTGTAACTGATAAATGCTTTTAACCAAGTCTATTACCTGACTGTTTTTATGCTGACAATAAGGTCCCTCTGTGCATTATGTACAATTTACAGATATGGTACTTTAGTTGGATCTATAAAGAAATGTTTACTCCAATGTTTGGTTTTACCTACACTCCAAGGACAGCAGCTCACCATCACCACCTTCCACAAATCAATCAGAGTGGACAATAAATATGACCTAGCCAGAGATGCCCACATCTGGTAAAGAATTTTAACAAAACAACACCCTCACCATGGAGGCTGTCACCTTTACTCACTTTCTTTACTTCAATTTTGAGCAAATTTATTTGTCAAGACTCTCACTGCATTTAGGAGAAATAAAAATACAAGGTATGCAAAAATAAGACTTTTCCATAGAAAGCTGCAGAAGGAAAACTTCAAACCCGTTTGAGCCTTCCTACTCTAGAAACCCTGGCATACAGAATTATCTGCATCATGATCTTTAGAAACTAGGAGCAGTAGTAGGCAAATTGGCCCGTTGAGCCTGCTCTGTCTTTCACTATCATTACAGTCAATCCTCTCTCTCAACACCATATTCCTGCTTTCTCTCCATACCCCTTGATGCCTTTATATGTCAAAAATTTGTCATACAGCATGCCTTTAGGCCTCCCTTTAACCTTGCGAGTCATCTTTGCTCTATTTTGCATTATGGTCCCCTTTCCACCCTTGTTTTTTCAGCCTTGTCTTTCATTCCTGCATTTGTTGCCTCCTCTGTCACCTTACACAGGTTCGTATCATCCTGCCATTATAGTTTAAATCTTCCCTGACAGCACTAGCAAATAGTGTTCTGTTTGAACCTCCAATTAACCTTAACAGAATCCTGAACTAAGACTCCCAAGTCCCTTTGTTTCAGATTTCTGAAGACTTTCCCCTTAATTTCCAATCAAAGTGCACAACCTCATACTTTCTCCACTTTGTATTCCACTTCTTTGCCCATTCTCCTGGCCTTCCCACTTCCTCAACATAACCTGTCCCTCCACCTAACTTTGTGTTATTTGAAAACTTAATGCCCTCCGTTCCTTTGCCAAATTGTTCATGTCTAATGTGAAAAATTATGGTACCAACACAGATCCCTGCAGAATTCCACTGGTTTACCAGTTATCATCCTGATAAAGATTCATTTATCCTTAATCTCTGCCTTCTGCCAGTCAACTGATCCTCTTTTCGTGCCAGTATCTTGCCCCCAACACCATGGGCTGTTATCTTATTTAGCAGCCTCCTAGAAATCCAAATAGATCACTTTCACTGGCTCTCCTTTGTCTAACTTGCTCGTGACCTTGTCAAAGGATTCTAACAGATTTGTCAGGTATGATCCTCCCCTTGAAGGTGTGCTGACTCAGCCCTATTTTACCATGCACTTCCAAGTACTCTGCAATCCTATCCTTCAATAACGGACTTTAACATCTTACCAATGACTGAGGTCAAGCTAACTGGCCTATAGCTTCTTGTCTTCTGCCTTGCTTCCTCCTTAAACAGAGGTGCTACATTAGCCATTTTCTTGTCCTGTCTGACTTCAGCAATTCCTCGAAGATCGCCACCAATGCCTCTTATCTCCTCAGCACCCTATGCTGTAGTCCAAATAGACCAAGTGATTTATCCACCTTGAGACATTTCAGCTCTGTGCCCTGACTCTCGAAGTTCTGGTATGCTGACTGTTTTGCACTGTGAAAACTGATGAAAGATACCTCTTTAGTTCCATTGCTAGGCCTTTGTTCCCTAATACTACTTCTCCAGCCTAATTTTCCATCAATCCAATGTCCACTCTCGCCTCTCTCTTGTCTTTCACATATCTAAAATAACTCTTGCAATTTTCTTCTATATTACGAGCTAGCTTACCCTCATATTTCATTCTCTGCCACATTTTTTTAAAGTTGTTCTCTGCTAGTGTTCCTACTAATATTCACCACATTGTATACTTTTCCTTTTGTTTTTAAGCTGTCCATGACTTCCCTTGTCCACCATGCTTACCGTGTCCTCCTCTTAATATGTTTCTTCTACCTTGGGATGAATTTCTGCCGTGCCTCCCCAAATACTCCCAGAAAATCCTGCCATTGCTGCTCTCCCATCTTCCCTGCTAGGCTCCCCTTCCAATCAACTCTGGCCAGCTCCTCCTTCATGTCTTTGTAGTTACCTTTACTCAATTGTAATACCATTACATCTGAATCCAGCTTCTCCCCCTCAAACTGCAGGGTGAATTCCATCATATTTTCATCACTACTCCCTAACGGTTCCTTCACCATAAGCTCCCTCATCAAGTCTGCCTCATTACACAGCACCAAATCCAGAATTGCCTGTTCCCTAGTAGGTTCTACCACAAGCTACTCTATAAAATCATTTCATACGCATTCCACAAATTTCTTGGGATCTGCTACCAACCTGATTGTCCCAGTCTGCCTGCATGTTGAAGATCCCCCATGATTGTGTGATAGTGCCTTTCTTACATGACATTTCTATCTCCCTGATTTACTTTCTGCCCCACATCCTGACTATTGCTAGGAGACTTGACCATAACACCCATCAGGGTTTTTCTTTTTCTCCTCTGCAGTTCCTCAACTCAACATCAATTCTTGCTTTCGAATTAGTTTCATTTGTACTAACAAGGTGATCTCTGCTTACCTACCTGTCCTTTCAATAGAACGTGTGTTCTAGCCCTGATCCCTTGCAGCCACTCTTGATATACACATCGTACCTGCTATATTCAATCTGCAGTACAGGCTCATTTACCTTATTTTGTATACTGCATCCATTAAGTACAACACTCCGTTATGCGCTGATTGCCCTGCTTCTCATAGTTCTCTCCTTATCTGCTGTACTTAGAAGTTAGATTCCTGACCCTTTCAATAGTGTCTGTCCCACTACTTGTTCTAGAAACTTTAAACTAGTTAGAGGCGGAGGGCCCAGCAGAGGTTATTGAAGTCCTTGTGAGCTCAATTTACTTCAGTTTACACCATAAGTTCATTTACTTTATCTGAATACATCATATATTAAGATACAAAGCCTTTATGCTTGTCCTGTTACCAAGTTACTAACAAGGTGACCCATCCTTACCCTTATGGTTTCCTGGTACTATATGACATTCACACATTGTCCCTTTTTTTTTTAATGGTAACAATCAACACTATCACTAACCAGCAATCCTACCTCTTCCTTTACCTTTGATTTTCTAATTTTCCATGCAACTGAACCTATTCCCTCACTATTTAGTTTAAAGCTCAATCTGAATCCTCGTTATGCAATTTGCCAGGACACTGGTCCTGGCAGGATTCAGGTGGATCCCATCCTATCAGAATAAATCCCTCCTTCTCCAGAACTGGTGCCAATGTCCAATGAATTTAAATCAGTTACTCCCACACCAGACTTTGAGCCATGTGTCTATAATCTTGTTGACTGTGTGCCAATGAGTTTGTGGCTCAGCTAGTAATTCACAGATTATTACCTTTTTGGTTCTGCTTTTCAATTTAGTCCCTAGCTGCAACTACGACAATTGGTTCTTTCCCCTCCCACTCCTAGTTCCTCTGAAGCCTAGGTAAGATATCCTGAACCTGGGCACCATGCAACACAGCCTTCAGGACTCTCGATCTGGCCATGGGGAATAGTTACAATCACATTTCTCTTCTCCTGCCTCTTGAATGGCTCCTTGTATTATAGTGTTATGATCCATTTGCTCATCCTCCTTACAGCCCTGCTGTAGTCCACATAGGGAGCAAGATTTCAAAGCTGTTCGACAAGCTCAAGTGCAGAGCCTCCTTCAGCTCTACTTGTAGTCGCATCCTCCTGATCCTGACAACTGACCAAATTTGATGATGTTAATCTAGCAGGTGTGATTGCCTCCTGAAACATGGCATCCAGGTGACTCTTCCGCCTCCCTGATGTATTGTACTGTTCAAAGCTCAGACTCCAGCTCGTCATCACTGAGCCAGAGTTGCTCAAGCAACCAACACTTGCTCCAGATATGGTCACAATGAACCACAGTTGGGTCTACCAGCTACTACATCATGCAGGTACACCACATTGCCTGGCTTGGCATCTCTATTTTTAGTTCTTAATTCATTTTTTAAAAACAAAAACCCTACTTTTTCCCTGTTTGTAAGTATTTCTCTTCTTTCCCTTCAATCTGAAAGTAACCCCTATAAATAGTCAAATTAACAACTCTTACCGACCAATGAACATACACTTACCCGTAATGTCACTTCGTATTGTGCTGGGCATCTGACCATTGTCTTCAATTTATCCTAATAAAACCTTACAAACTGTGAGCCAAAAAGCACCTCTTCCTCTCTTGCACCAAATTCGCACACTACCTCCAAATTCCCCGATCAATATACTCACGTAAGCTTGTCTCAAAAATCCAGATGTGATTTCTCCTTCCTGACCATGTGATGTTTGTTTCCTCATGTGGGAAAATATAGAACTGGAGGGTCATAGTTTAAAAATAAGGAGGCACCTGTTTGAAACATAGATGAGGAAACATTTTCTCTTTGAGGATTGGGAGTCTTTGGAATTCTTTTCCACTAAAGGCAGTAGATGCTGAATCTTCCAATATTTTTAAAGCAGAGATAGCTACATAGATTATCACAGATAATGCATGAATGTAGAATTGAGGTTAAAATCAGATTTGCCATGATTTTATTGGAGACTTGAAGGGCTGAATCGCCAGTTCTTGTTCGGATGTTTTCTGCCCTTGATATCTGTAACCTCTACCCATACAGACTCCACTTCACCAGAGCTGACTGCTTTCCTCACACTTGTGTTAGTGTCTCTCTAGCCAGCAATGCTATCCCACATCTTTTCCTTTTTATCTGTACTTCCTATAAACTGAGTGCTGCTGGATATTCAGTTCCCATCCCTTGTCACCCTCGGCATGTCTCTGTAATCCCAACTATTTACATCTATTTGTGAGACTAATTCATTCACTCTATTGTAAATGGTCCACGTAGTCTTAAGTCTCATCTTCTCAAGTGGTTCACATTATTATGGCATGAATTCTTCACCCATTACTTCTTATTTCTTTTGGTTTTTGCCCTCATTTTCCTTTCAACCATCTCCCTGTATTGGTTCCTATCCCCTGCCATTTTAGTTCAAATTTTTCCCAAATGACTGGCAGATAGTCTCCCTAGGACATCTGTTCTAGTCCGGCCAAGGAGCAACCCATTCAGCTTGTTCTAGACCCACTGCCCCAGAACTGGTTCCAATTCCCCATGAATCTGAAACCCTTGCCCTTACACCATCTCTCCAGCCACATATTCATTTGATATATCCTGCTATTTCTACTCTGACTTGCATGTGGCACTGGTAGCAATTCTGAGATTACAACTTGTGAAGACCTACACTTCAACTTGCTTCTGAACTCCCTATATTCTGCTTTTAGGGCCTTTTTTTAAAAAAAATGTATGTCATTGGTACCAATGTGTACCACAACCACTGGCTGTTCACACTCCCACTCCAGAATGTCCTGTAGCTACTCCAAGAAATCCTTGACCTGGCACCTGGAAGGCAGCCTACTATCCTGGAGTTTCATTTGTAGTCACAAAAAAACTGTCCCCCTTACAATTCAATCCCCAATTCCTACAGGCACCCTATGTTTATTCTTCCAGTCTGGTGCAGCAAAGCCAACTGTGGTGCAAAGAATTTGGCTGTTGCTGTTTTCCTCTGAGAGGCCATCCCACCATCAGCTCCAACAAAATCAAAAAAAGATGTTTTGCAGGAGAATGGTCACAAGGTCTCCTAAACTGCCTGCCTTTCTCTACTCTGCCTGGTCGTAACCCAAACCCGTTCCATTTGTGCACAATTTAGCAGAGGTGTGACCACATTTCTCAATGTGCTGTCCGCAGTAATCTTGTCATTGTGGATGTTCCACAGTCAGTCTATCTGCAACTCCAGCTCCAAAATGCAGTTAGCCAGTTATATGGTCATAGACTTGTACAACACGGAAACAAACCCTTCAGTCCAACTTGTCCATGCCGACCAGACATCGCAATCTGACCTAGTCCCACCTGCTAGCCCTCTAAACCGTTCCTATTCATATACCCATCCCGCTTTGCAGCACCAGCACTATAGTAACTTACCACTGATAAAGAGGATCCACTTTGAGTTTTTTTTGGACTGGTGACGAATACCTACTTTGTTCAGCCATTTTATTAAACTACAAAAAAGAGAATATTTTAATGCAAGTCTTCCCATTAAATCTTCTAGAGGAAAGTTAAGGGCTCTCCCTGAAATGTTAAACCAAAGCAAAGCAGCAAATAGGTTAATATCAAATCACACGCACACAGACATATACGATGTCAATCAATGTTCCATGGTCAATCTAGTTAAACTGTACGAAACAAGCTGATAGTCAAATTTGATCAGTTTATAATTTTGTACTGTTTGCTTTTAGCACCGTGCATGCTTTCCAAGACCACCCTGCCGTGAAGTTGAGTCTGTGCAGACTAAACACTTTAGGCATTACTAGCTTGCACTTTATCATAAACCAGACATAAAGAAAATGCTATTACCAGAATTTAAAATTCATATATGAAGTGTTCTAAACTCAACCTGGGTTAAATTTGTATTTCCAGAGAATGTTCCATTATGTCAGGGATGGGCAGAATCCTCCCAAATGAAGCTGATGTGTTTAACTGATGTAATTTAACATTCTGTTCCAATCTTCTTTTGATACTGAAGTTCAATTCAAATCTCAACAAAATAACCCTATCAATTTAGTTGACATGCTTCCCCTTTATGTTTGAAAGTGGTGGGGAAAAAAGAGAATAAAATTGGGGGATAAAAGTCTAAATAAAGGGCAAGCCATTTATGTTTGAGGTGAAGAGGAACTTTTTCACTGAGGGTCATGAATCTTTGGTATATTTTACCTCAGAAGGCTGGCGAAGCTTAGTCATTATAAATTATGTCAATCTTATGTGTGGTGCATCAATTTCAGATGTTAGGGTTTTCCGTACTTTAATGCAGTGTTCACATAAATACACGAATGACACCAAGCCTATTACTTAGCCTTTTCAGAATGACATCTCTCCCATTCTTATTTTCTCACCTCCATTCCACCAAGCCAGCAGGAATTATTTGCAATTATTATGTGCCTGGTTTCCTGGAAGCAGCCCTCAACTCCTTGGAAATCAAATGTACCAGAACCTTAGATTGTACATGTGAAAAATCCACTCCTGCCTCTGATGACAAATGAGACAAAGTAACTCAAATAATTTATTTGTACATTTAAATTGTACAGTTGCTTTAAATATACATGCTCAAAGATCATAAATTTGGTTAATCCTTCACAATGGATAAATCTAGTAACAGGGAACAGAGACAAGAAATTTGGTAAACAGTCCAAAGAGTTAGAAAATTTAATTTAAGATCAAATCTAACAATGTACAAACGTGTTCATTAATGTATGTCTAGTAAACATCATTCATCTCTCTCCCATTTAACATAAATCAATGTGAAACCCTTTTAATGAAAATAATCTTGGTTAATTATTTTAAGGGCAGGATATACTGTGTAAATATTTCACAGTGCTAAGCTCAAATTTTGAGGTTTACAGTTCTTAATCAAAAAAATAGAATTTTCAGTGTACTGCATGGAAATTCATGGTATAAAAATCCATTTACACCATTTCTGTATGCTTAGGTTGGAGTAACCTCCATGGAAATTACTGGCACAATTCAGTTTAATCAGTTGTTTGCTGATCAGGACATCACAAAATATCTGGGCTATATTTAGTGGCTTTATTTTTAGATGCAAAAGAAATTTTATGAATAAGCTTTAAATATGTGCAGATAAACCTCAAAAATATTAAGAACCCATACAAGACAAAGTTAATAGAATGACTACTAAATGTAAATATTTGGAATCAATAAGTCACAGCTGTTGTCTTTAACCTTATTCTTTAGTCTGTCCAGTAAACTGGTCTGATATCTAGTACATGCCAATTCTGCAATAAGCAGTCAACATTTTCTGATTCACATTTATGCTGATTGTGATGCTACTAACAACGACTGAAGAATTGAACTTTTAAAGGACGTTTCTAAATTATTTAAACTATCACATCAAAAATATTGCTTCTGTTAATCTATGGGTAATGTTGGAATTTGATTTGTAATCTGAAGTGGCAACGCTGTATATGTGAAATTTAGGCTGTAGTCCAGCTTTGACTGAACATCATCTAAAGTTTCAATGAAAAGTTCTTAATGAGAATGATACTCGGAATCTAGGTGGTCTTTGTGAAAATAGTTTGCAAATGCATTCAGAAGTTCTTTCCAGTATTTGATAGTTAAATTTCCTTTTATCTCACATACAAATTATATTAACATATTTACAAAATTAGGACAAGACATTTGCAGCATTTTGGGAATCCCTCAAACAATAACATTCTGGACATTTAAGTTTCCATGATGTCAATACCAATTAAATAGGATTTAGTTTAATCCTCACTGCTTAGCTCCCTTTATGACTTTGCCTTATTCAATAATATCCGGTCACTAGGTACATGATTGATTAAATGAGGCCTCATTCACACAAACTGTACTTGCTTTAGGTCTGGACATCTACTTATTGCTGGAAAGAGAAAGATGTTGCTGAAGCTTTGTGTCTTGTACTGATCAAAGAATGTAAATTTTCAAATGTCATGACAATTTATAGTGCAGGAGAGAAGTGCACTGATTGGCAAGAACATCCCATCTATCTACGTAACTCATAGGAGATGCATGGCTCAAATGTTTTTGTTTGCAAAAAACTCTCAGAAGTGAGATACATTGACACTGATTGCAGGACAATGAGCCACCTTATGAGTTTAAATGATTATTTAAAATTGATTCTGTAGCAGTTAATGCATTCTGGATTGTTTAGCAGAATCACACCTAAGAGTACATATTTTGGATTTTGAAAGTGTGGCTGGTTGACCATCGTCTATACTCTCCTAGCATGTTCCTTTGGTGTTCATAATTGTTTGAGCACTGCCTACCTGTGCTTCCAAAACAAACAGTCTATTCAATCTGATCCTGTGATTGGGCAGCACTTGCTGAACAAACCAGAACATGTTATCAACTACAGTAATAACTAATTGAAAGTAAACAGTTTAGCTTGCAATGTAGCTCAATTGCACTTGATAGCAATAAAGCCCATTCATGTGGAGGAACTCACTCAATGCAACTAGAAGATGTATAACCCAAGCAATTTTAGAATTATGCAGGAGCTTGGGAAGCCCATTGCTCTTTCATGAGAATTCCACCCCTAGTCAGAGTCAACTTGCCAACCAATAAGCAACCTTTTCTCCTGCAAGATAATCACTGTGTCCATTTGCGATTTGGCATTTTTACAGTTGTCATAACCACAAATATAAAGCTTTGCCAACACTCTTTTCAGCAACATCTTTTTACGTGTATCAAAAATGTTTATATGAACCCAGTTTACTGGAAGGACATTCTCTCAAAACAATTACTAATTTTAGCAGAAGGAAAAGCGTGTAAAATCATGATAAAATAATTACATGTAAATTTGCATAATGAGAAATTAAGGTTCACACAGGTCAGAATTTTTGTGACCAGAGGTTTGTGTGTTTTGATTAGATAGTATATTCACAATGGCAGATGCCTATACAGCTCACCAACGCATGAGTCATGTGTCTAGACAAGGAGCAAGAAATGTACATTTTATCACACAATACCACAGAGTAACAATATTTCTTTTATTCCCTTCCTAGGTGCACTGCAAATAGCTAATTGCCTTTCTTTAATGACCCAAGTTCTTAAGAAATTAATCTTCAACTGAAATAATTGTCACAATTTGATATCAAACAATGCTTATCAATTACATTCCTCAGTATTTGTAACAGTGGCATTTACATCCTTCGCTAAATTATGATGCTGAATATTTAAATTTTCTCACCATATTAAATACATCTATTAAGATATGGATAATCCCAGTCATCAATGCCTTATTTTGAAGTAGGCGAATTTAAATGAACAGTGCGTGTCTTTTGCTATACCTGGTTAGATTTCTGGAGGATTGAAAAAAGGATCCTGGAAAAACATTATTGTACATAAAAGGGACTGCAAGTTTGTATTTTTCAAACAGCACTGTGGCAACACTGGTGACAATCCCCATCAGTGAGGTTATAGGACACATTTAGATTTTAAGTTTAGCAAATTTTCACTGGTTTGGCTGCAGGTACTGCTTTGTGAATATGTCCAGTTCATTTTCCAGCCATGTTGCTTTGTTTCTGCAACAAAAAAATTGAAGTAAGTTAAACAATCTTCTTTATGATTAATCAAGTTTATGATACTATCTACTGGCTCTATCTTAAAACAAATAAAAATACAAATTGCCTACAATGTGAAATTACTAAAATAAACAAGTGCCATTACCGTAATACAACCTCTTCTGAATTACTGGAATACTATTAAGCAAAATTAGAGATCTTTGACCAAGATTTTAGTAATTTGTCCTAACAGATGGCCTTTCAGGTGCATCTTAAAGGAGGAAAGAGATAGAAAGAAGAAATTTAGGAAGAGAATTCCAGATCTTAGGGCCTCAGAAGCTACACACATGACTGCCAATGGTAAATTTAAACTATCCACACTTTTGCTGAATGATATAAAATTACAACAGGTTCACCCTGAACACTAAATAATATTTGACAATCTACCAATTTGCATGAAAAAATAACCATCAGAACATATATAACCAAGAGGTTTCAGATGAAAAGATTCCAAATAAGAATCTATTTTAAGCTCTATTTTGGATAAGTATGAATCCAAAGTCTCAGCAACATAAACGGTCAATGCCATAATCTTACTGACAGTTTGTTAGATTTGTAACAAAATATTGATAGAATGTGTTGAAGTATGTGTTTACAAAATGTTGTCAACACCTAGTTCATGGTTCATTTTCTAAAGCAAAATGATTAACAAAATGATTTTAGAAGATGGGATAAATGTGATTAAATCTAGCTTGGAGTCATTGACACTTTAAAAAAAAAAAAAAAAAAAAAAAATTGGGGCTAGGTTGGCAAGTGAAATACTGGTGGCTTTGGAAAAGGACACTAATCGATTGGGAATTGTACCAGTCAGGAAAATATGCAAGTAGCTTTATACAAAATAGTAATATCCAGTCAAGACAAGGAATTCCAGACGATGCAACAGGTAATTACCTAGATGCCAAAATCCTCATTCTTTTGACTACCCCTTAAGTTTTGGGAGAAATTATATGCTTTGAACATACATGAAAATGTTGCCATTGTGATTATAACGTGCCGAACATGGTCTTCTACCTTCATGTTGCAGACAAGATCAAGGACATCTGTCACACTATCAGGTTATGATTACATTAAATTAAAATTAATTCACCATCAACAGCTAGCTCCCCAGGCCTCAAAAAAAATGTGATACTGTGTGTTTACGCAAATAAAATCATGATAATGTGTTGGACTTGTAAGACTGAAAACACCACTTCAGGTATGATACAGAAATTCCAGAATATCTCTCTGGATTCTGTGCATTCAAGCTTTTCAGGAATTTGTACAAGTAGTTTATGTATTGGCCCAAGCCCCAGTGCATAGCCTTTACAAGGATCATGTATGCTTGATAAACGGAAGTGAACGTTACTTGGAATTTGAGAGATTCAGAGAAAGGGGTATTTTGTGTTGTGTAACCTCTGAGCAATTCTAATATTGAATGCCTTTGAATTCAGTATGCCGGTCTAAAACCATCTTACCAAGATTCATATTCCTTACCGACTGTAAATTAATGGAAAAAATGTTTCAGGGTGTGGAGTGTCCATTAGGACATTCATGATTCTGAAAAGTCCATACAGATTTTACAATCAATACTTTGGACAAAATGTTTTGCAATTCCAAGACAGATTAGGGTTTCATGTTTGCAACTTTAAGAGTCATTACACAGACGCTTGAGAGAGAGGTTCAAGCACTGCAAACCGGGACCAGATCTATGCAGTTAACTAACAGATTATTTACTTCCCAGAAATAAATGGAATTATTGCCTTAAGCTTCTTGAAGTATTTGTTTTGAATTATTACAAGTTTAACTGTAAGAGCTTCAATGACACCCTTTCATTGAAGATGATAACTTTTTACTTGAGAATCCTAATTGCCATTGGTTTTGATGAAATTCAACCCTGTCAAAACTCAGGCTGTATTTGTTACTCATCAGATCACTAAGATAAATTCTTGTTGGTTCAAAGTTTTAGCAATTGCCATTGCAATTTTGAGAGGTTGGTTCTGTTTCTGGTGCGAACGGTCATCTTACCTATAATGGAGATCTCATTGAAAACGAAACAAACGTATCAAGTTCCAGTCTCATGTTCTCATAATGAGTTTTTATGCAATAGTGGGTGTCAGCAAATTGGGATTATTGGTATTGTTTTGGTAAATGCCTTTGGTAGATGCTACAACTTTTGAATACTTTTTTTTGGTGCAGTAAGAAACTATTTGGAGTACTCTGACTGCAGCTCATCTAAGTCTTACTGTATTTCAAAAATTTGTTTTACAAAAGAGGGCTGATACGGCCAAAAGTAGCTGTGGATTTAGATTACGGGGCTGTCTACAAAAACAGGATATTGGAATATAAGTCAAAGTGTCAAAGAAACTTCAAACAGACTCCACTGTGATTTCTTATGACTACAACCCCTTGCAGAATAGATCTCAAATTGTATACACATTTTATATATTCCCACAAATCCAATAGGTTTTTAAAAAAGGTTTTAACTTTTTGGACTTGCCTCCTGTTTTGGGGTGTGGGGGTGGGGTGTGTGGGGTATGTTGCATTAGCATTTCTTTTCAAGCGCAGTAATTAATTAACTGTCTTTGTTAATTTAGGAAAGCCTGATTGAATTGGATCTTTTTAAAACATAAGTTCATTTGGGTCTGGGAGAATGATATCCACAAGGGATAGGATCCTTTTAAAATTAATCTTGTTGGAACCAACCAAGGGGAGCCAGTTCATCCCTTCTCATCTGAGAGCTTAACAGTTTGGGATATCCCATCTGATACCAAAATGAATTGGGAAATTGTTTCCTTCTGTTGAACCATTTCTTTTAGCCAATCAATAGAAAGTGCAGGAGAGCATGACAAGGACAGCACCATGCATACCTAAAACCAGGTGTAAACCTTGCAAAGCCGCAACACAGGGCTACGTGTACGCCAAACAATGAAAATAGTAGACAAGAGACGGAGCTAAGCGATCCCATAACCAACATATCAGATTAACGTTCTGCAGTTCTATCATATTCAGCCGTAAATTGATATGGCAAAGGCTATAGGCCCTGCCAATATTTTGGTAGAAGTACAGTAGACTTGTGCTCCAGAACTAGCCACAATACTAATTAAGCTATTCCAGTACAGCACAGACACTGCCATATAACTTATGTGAAAATTTACCAGGTCCTGTCCACAGAAAGAAGGACAAGTCCGACGCAACCAACTACCACCTCATCGGCAAACTGACGGACAGCATCATCAACAGTTCTATCAAGGTGCACTTTCTCAACAATAACCCGCGTACTCTCATCTTGGATTCTGCCAGAGCCACTCAGCTCCTGACCTCATGACAGCTTTGGTTCAAAAATGGATAAAATAGCTGAACTCCAGAAGTGAAGCGAGACTACCAGCAGCATTCAACAAAGTACAGCATCAAGGAACCCTTGCAAACTAGAGTCAAAGAGAATCAGGGAGAAAACTTTCCTCTGTTTGGAATCAAACCTAGTATAAAAGTATGATTACTGTGGTTGTTTGAGGTCAATCATCTCAGTCACAGGATATCACTGTCTAAGTACCTGAGCATAGTACCCTAGGTCCAAACATCTTCAGCTGCTTCTTCAATGACCTTCACTCTATCAGAAGGTCAGAAGTAGCGATTTTTGCTGATGATTGTACAATATCAAATAATAAAACATTTCATGTCCAGTGTACAGTGCCCATAGTCAGAACCATATATACAAGATGAACTGCAGAATTCACCAATCCTCCTTTGACAGCATCTTGCAGACCCATAAACTCTACCATCTAGAAGGACAAGGCAGAAGCTGCACGGGAACACCAGCACTTCCAAGTTCTCATCCATGCCACACATCATCCTCTGATTTGAAATATTTAGTTATTTCTGGAACAGAATCATGGAGTTTCCTTTCTAAAAGCACTGTGGGTGTATACAAACCACAAAAATTACAGCACTTTAAGTAGGCAGTTCACCACCATCTTGTCAAGGTCTACAAAAAGCGATAAATGCTGGTCTAGCCAGCAATGTCCATATCCAGGTATGAAGAAAACTGATTTTCAATTTGTTTCTCAGATGTTCACAACAACAACAACAACAACAACAATCACTGGAGATTCATCAATTGTCCTTCCTACATTTCTAGGTATTAAAAAAAATCTCAGATTGATTCAATTTAAAGATAAAATATATCTAAAATGCAAAAGAACTGTAAATCTAACCTAGATTTATATAATGATACAGGACCTTGTCCCAGTTTTGGTGATGGAAGAATTAGAAAATCAGCAAGTACAAGGGAGAAAACATTATTTGCAATATGGTTCAGGCACATGCAGGAGATGACAAATGTGGCACCAGTCATTACATTTTCATGTGCATGTGTCACATATGCTTGCACGTTCCATGTCAATCAAGATCAACCAATTATTAATTGTGATTTACTACAGGCTTTAGTATGTTAATCCTGTCTTTTCTGGATCAGATGGGTTTTTAGCAAAGTAGGAAGATTATAATAATTTGTACTAAAAATTGGATGAAAGGTTGAGATAATGGGATAAACGTGCGTGAGTTGAAACTTGTTTCACAATAAAATCAGTTCAGAAATTAGGTAGTACAAGGAAAGTATGAACAATATATCACCTCAGCAGCTTTGATCGGTTTTGTGTAGACTCTAGGAGCTCAATCTTTTTGTTAAGGCTGGATATTGCCTCTTCTAAGTTTTTCTCAGTAACATCTACCTGCTGGCATAGTCGAGCAAAGGTACTGGTCATTTCCCTGAAGGAAAGAACAAAGGAGAAAAGGTAAAGTGTTATGATCCCAGTTAATGGAAACAAGTCAGATCCCAGAGTGAGACGTAGCTTGGGAAGGACAGAAGTTTAGTTTTCCTTTTGTTTTCTGTGAAGGTCAGTGTCTGGCAGATTCTTGTGAAAATGTGAAAATGTTCAATGTACTTTGAACAAAAAAAAAATTTATTATATGAAATACAATGACAAACCATATTACACTAAACAAGAAAAACTAGAAAGCTCTCATTATGAACACCAGAAAGATTCATACCTTTTATCCCAACAAAATACTTACATACATTCAAATGTTAGTGAAGATTTGAACAGACATGTAGGCCAGACCAAGTAAGGACGGCAGATTTCTTCTCCTCAAGGAATTAGCGCTGCTGATGGGTTTGCATAGTTATCAATTTTCAATTCCAGATTCTATTAATTCAACTTAAGTTCCACCCAGTTGCCATGGTGATATCTGAACCAGTGTCCCTAGCATCCTAGCCCCTGGCCTCTGGATTACCAACCCGGTGAGAACATCACTATATTCCCTGTCTCCCCTTTGGTTTGGCAGGTCTAATACATCACGTCACCAAATTTTCATTTACTGTCTTGCAGGTTCTCAATAAGTTTCAAATTACTTGCTAGGTGGCAGTACAGAAACACAATAGGTTAGCCTCTTGAAGCCATTGTTAATGTGCCTTAGCAACCAGTGGAGGGCTGCAGTGATGATGGCCAAGAAGCAGACAAACTTCGTTCTCTTTTAGCTACACAACTTAAAAGAGGACTCTATTACAAGGCCTCTGGTTTGAGAGCGAAGACTATTTATTTGTGTTGCAACACCACAGGCAGCACTTCCTGCACATGTGCAGCTGCAGTGTCAGCATGTGAATGTTTAAAGTGAGAGATACTTTTAAATGCAGCTCTGCTTTCTGTCATTGAATTGTGCATTTTTTGGTCAGTTGGCAACTTATAATAGTCTCCTTTACAATTAAGATCGACCTTTATTTGTGACAGAGAGTTTTATTTCAGGAAAAGTTTACAAATTATTAATTAAAGCAATACTGTTTCTCTTGTAGTGAAAACAAGATGCTGAGTGACAGGTAGATTTTTATCTCCAGCAAGCCATTAACAACTTAAGAGCATAAAATATTCTTAAAATATTCAAGGAAAAAGATCATCAGGAATGCCAGTCTTAAAATCACAAACCTGGGATTATGAGTCTTATTTTCTATCAGGTGAACTCAGCTGTGAACAAACTGAAAAGACAGACAAACTTCACATATTGACTGTATCACTCTGTTTTTGCATTTTTTTTGTACATAGTGCATTTGTAGGCAAATCAGGTCACATTGAGATTGCTGAGAAAGCACCAAAGTTCGACATAATACCAATTGGTGGGTGGCCCCTACTATTTAGCTTGTCATTATTTTACTGTTTTTCCTTTTACTTACTGAAACAAATTCAAACTCTCCAGGGTAAATCACGAAAGCACATCAAACAACTAAGCAAAAAAAAACTGTTATTAGGAGGTATATTTAAACTATTTAACAATATGTTCATTGACTGAAATCTAGATGAAATAGGAGCATTTATTACAAAAAAAAATCAAAAGTAACATCTAGCCAATATTAGTTTAGGTGACAATTAAAATTTGCCTCAAGACCACATGTTCAAAAAAGGAGTCCTCCCTACGTACGTTTTTATCTGAAGTTACAACACAAATCTCAGTATTCACTGAAAGTTTAGTTTTCAAAAATGACTCAAGTAAATCGTCATATAAAAGTGATGGGGCAGGTACAGACCCGCTGTCATTCAGCCTACTGTAATTTTGTTTTCAGACATGATCTCCAACATTTAAAAACACCAGCAGCTAAGTAATCTTTTGGCAAATTTCCTTCCAGGCTGAAAGCAACATAGGGCAATAGCGAAAGTTACTTACTGATTTACTTGATGGCTACAATTTGCACTTGTGAAACTAACAACCATCTGCAATTTCTCTGTAGCATAGTCCACAAACTGGCGCTTGAAAGCTCTCTCCTTTGCTTTTGTTGTCCATGTTAAACGCTCATACATGTACAATATACCGTAGAGACTTAGAGCAATAGCTATAAGCCTCCAGCCCACAGCTCTGAAAATCTAAGGGAAAACCATGAGAAAACATTAATTTAAAACAACACCATTAAATAAAAACTACTGTAAATCTGGTAAGGCACACCTTCACCCAGAAATGAGGGACAGATTTCAATCTTATCTGCTTCACAGAGCAAAGGTTTGGGGTAAAACCTCTGCGTTGTCTGTCTATCTTATAATTTTTCATTAACCACTTCTGATCTTTGAAGTAGTCTCTTCCACGGCAACAATTACCAACATCTTTTTTGTACTGTTACAACATAAGTGGATAGATGTCTGTTAATGAGTTAGTTGCTACCAAATGTTCCAAAACGTAAACAGACAGAGATAATGTTCATCACAATTAAATACTAGTTGATGGAAACAGCATCAGGCCCATCTTGGGCTGAATCTATTTTTTTTTTTTCGCCCAGTCCTAGTCTTGTTATATCCCCTGTAGGGCTTCTGTAAGGGCAAGTCACATAAAACGGGGAAATGGAGCCATAGTGACTATTCACACATCTTTGGAATGCAACTTCAAACATCTTGTTGTTTTGTTGTTAAATACAGATGCTTAAGGTACACGTTTCCATTTTCTTGAAGTTAATCAGGATGTAAAGGGCAATTTTATGAAGAAAGGTTAAACAGGAGGGACCCGTTCTTATTAGACTTTAGGAGAAAGAGAAGTGCTCTTACTGAAGATCACAAAAGCTTCTGAAGGGGCTTGACAGATGCATGCTGAGAGGATTGTGATAGTGTAAACTTAAGAACTTTAATAACTGTTCATGGATTGCGAGAATCATCAATAACTCTTTCTAAAATAAACTGTTAAGGGACGAGGACAAACTGTTACACAGGAACTGAAAGCAATTATACATGCCTGGGAAAAGGAGGAGTTGAAGCTACATAAACAAAACTGTTTTAAGACTCTGTTGGTTGGAATCATAGCTAAACTCCACCACTAATCAGGGGATAGCCAAGTAGGGTTGTGAGGCTTAACTTGCTTATTTGAGGGGTCCTCTTTTTGGTTATGCTGTGCAATAAAGTTTAAATAACTATTTTAGTATTTAATGGTCTGCGAGATTTCTTAATAAGTAGTTGGATTAAAGGTTATCTGTGGTAATTTACACACAACACATATCCCCTTGTGGGGAAGTTCACAACTGAGAACAGTTTGAAAATGACGAGTCTTCTGTTTGAGACAGATAAGAGGAACTTCTTCTGAGAGTTGCTGGTCTTTAGAATTCTCTTCTACTGACAGCACTGACTATATTAAAGGCTGAGTTCGACATATTTAAGATCAACAAGGCACATAAGGGTTATTGGAGAGTGGAGATGAGGGGTGCAGGCAGTTAATGGGAGTTAAGGCCACAATCAGATGAGCCATTATCTCATTTAATGCTGCAGCAGATTACAGGAGTTGAATGGCCTACTCCTGCTAATATTTCTGATGATTTTATAAAGCAGCAATCAAACTGTAAAGTTCAGATATACAAATCACAGCTTGCGCATGCAAACCGGAATAATTATTACTAGCGCAGATATTGTAGAATGATACAGCACAAAAGGAAGCCATTAAGACCACCTGTGCCCATAATAAACACTTGTTCTAACTTGTGATATTAGCTCAATTTTAGAAACTATGCAATAAACTACTTACCACTCCTCCAATAATGACAACACCCACTGAAGTCCTAGATGTCAGAGAAGCGAGTCCAGTGACGAGAGAGATCATCAGCTCTTCCTGTGCTATGTTTTCTTGAGCAAGTGCAGGTACATTTGTCACTGGTGGTGTTGTAGATAAAGGTCGAGGAATCTATAATACGAGATTGCACAAGATGTAAATTTGCATCGTACATTATGTGCAAAAATGAGTAAATATAGGCATATGAGCAGACTATTCAGCTCCAAATGAAACATTCTGAACAGGAGATGAAGTGCTAGTGCTATTACCATTATAGGATAAACCTCTGAAAGAGAGATTAAGTGATCCTTACAAGATTGTTAGGAGGTTTGGAAGGTGACTAAACTGGTAGATACTCTTGATAGCAAGAAGAAGAATCTGTTATGCGATATAAACATATTAAAGCAATAGAGAGGAAGATAAGAACCAGCAAGTCCGTCAGGTGGTAAGAGTAGTGGACGATGACAGAAACAGTAAGACTGAAGTAGAAGGATAAGTAGATAGTTCACAAAGAGAACCTTCTACAATCTGATTTGCCAATACTGATACATTGGGACAGTTGACATTATTCTTGTACTTAGAAGGAGAAAGGGAAGATCTAATAAGGTTACTCATGAAAGGACATCTGTAGAGGTAGACTCAAATGTATTATGTTGCCCAGGTTTAATGTAGATGTAGGAGAATCAGTAATAATAAAACAATACATTTATCATTTAATTCCAGAAAACAAGGCTTAGGGAGAAACAGAGATTCAATACATTCTAGACTATCACTTCATCAGACCTAGTCAACTAATAATTTTATTACAAAACCAGGCAAAGGTAATTTGAACAAAAGCTTTTGAGAAGGTGAACACAATCTGAATGAACGAACGAACGAACGAAGCAGTGTTAGCCACTCCTGATTTTACTGAAACTTTTAAAATGGCAATTGATGTTAGTGACTCGAGAATGGGTGAGGTCTTATTGTAAATTTATGAATCAGGAATTGAGAAGTCAGTGGTTATTTTCTAAAAAAACTAAAATAAGACAGAAGAAGTACTCTACAGTGGAAAAGGGAACTCTGGGATTGTTACTAGCTCTTAAATATTTTAAAGTTTATGCCCATCACAAGCAAAAAGAAACACTAATATACACTGATCATAATCCTTGGCTTTTGTTGAAACATTTATAACTTGAAATGCAAGCTTATTTTGATGCAGCTAATTAATTCAATCTTATAATATCAGAATTGTTCACTTTGCTGCAAAGAACATAAACATACTAGAAAAGATATCAAGCTTTTGTAAAAATCCTGAAAAGAATGACTGAGATAAGTGAATATAATTTATTTGTGTGTGTTTTATTTGTATACATCACGTTTACTTGGTGATGAAACACACTTAAACATGGTGTTTCATCTGTCTAAGGGTGAAGGCACGTAAAGAGTACAGTTATTATAATTTAGAAACATAAATTGGAAAATGGAAACTTGGATTATTGTTATTTTTCTTATAACTCAAAGAAAAGTAGAATTATTTGATGTTCTTTTGCCAAAACTGGAAAGGCATGCTAGCACCAGGTGGCCTGAAAAAAAAAGTAACTGCCCAGAAATGGGGGATAACAAGGTGTACAGCTGGATGACCACAGCAGGCCAAGCAGCATCAGAGGAGCAGGAAGGCTGACGTTTCGGGCCTAGACCCTTCTTCAGAAAAAAAGTGATCCTTACAAGATTGGTAGGAGGTTAGAAAGGTGACTAAACTGGTAGATACTCTTGATCGCAAGAAGAAGAATCTATTATGCGATATAAACATATTAAAGCAATAGAGAGGAAGATAAGAAACAGCAAGTACGTCAGGTGGTAAGAGTAGTGGAGGATGACAGAAACAGTAAGACTGAAGTAGAAGGATAAGAGGGTCTAGGCCCGAAAAATCAGCCTTCCTGCTCCTCTGCTGCTTGGCCTGCTGTGTTCATCCAGCTCTACACCTTGTTATCTCAGATTCTCCAGCATCTACAGATCCTACCATCTCTGCCCAGAAATAGGGTTTGGATTGATAGAGTTTTTCAGACCAGGACGAACAGCTGTTGGGACACAGACCTTCAAAAAGCCTGTGGAGAAACTGGATCATTGTCACTTTGCTTAATTGAAAGATAACTAACACTTGAAAGTCTTTGTGAAAAGAAAGAAAATTTCAAAGTCACGCCAAGACTAAAGTCCAACTGACCAGCTACTGAATTGAGGAATGTCACAGTCAACAACAACATAATATCAATGCAAAAACCAAAAGAAACCTTTGAGAAAAGTCACATTTTTCCAGCCCTTTTGTGGACTTTTCATCCACAGACTCTACACCTTTTACCTGTCTTTCCATTTAGGGGGTTGGTTTAGCTCAGTTGGCTGGTTTGTGATGCAGTGACAACAACAGCGTGGGTTCAATTCCTGCACCAGCTGAGGGTACCATGAAGGACTCTGCTTCACAATCTCTTGCCTCACCTCCAGCATGGTCACCCTGAGGTTAAACTACCATCAATGTTGTTTTGTCTAATGAGACAGCAGACCTATGGTCTCGTAAGACTATAGCAACTTTTTTTTTTAAATAAAAAGAGTATCATAAGCAAAAACAAAGTTTCATAAATCTGTCTGTCATGTGTGAGAACGTGTGTTTAGATTTAGGTTTACAGTTTATGTTTGAACTAGTAGTTAATAATCTGTCTTATTATCACGTTAGATGTTAAGCTTATTACAATAAATGTATTTTGTTTCTTGTTCACTGATGAAACTTAGCATGAGCTTCTTTTATCTATTATCTATGGTCACAGTGGGAGTTGTTGGCTGGTTTACCGAGCTGCCTGGTTTTCACATGGAATGTTTTGTCTCCCTTCTAGGTGACATTGTCAGTGCTGTGTAGCCTCCGGTGAAACGCTGTTGTTCTGTCCTGCTCTGAATTTATATGGTCCTGTCTGTCATTGTGGGTAGTCTTGTTTTCGGTTTTGTACCGTAATGGTATGTAGATGGGGTCCATTTTAATGCGTTTGTTAATTGCATCGGTGGTTGAAAACCAGGCCTCTAGGAATTTTCGTGCTTGTCTTTGTCTTGCGTGTCCTAGTACTGTAACTTTGTCCCAGTTAAATTGATGTCCTTCAATGTCGGAGTATGATGAAATGAGGGACAGTTGGTTGTGCCATTTTGCTACAAGTTGGTATTCATGTATCCTGGTGGCGAGGTTCTTGCCCGTTATTCCTATACGTTTCTTGCAATTGCCGCATGTTATTTTTTATATCACTTTGTCCTGCTCATTGTGGGTATGGAGTCTTTTGTCTTTGACAGTAACTGGCGAAGTGTGGCTGTTGGTTTGTGTACTATCCTTATTCCCTATATAGTTCCTACAGTGAATAGGAGAAGTCAGGCAAACACACGCAACACAAAAAGAAAAGCCCTCAAAGGACTTAAGGAGGACAGGATCATAATCTTACCGGCAGACAAAGGCTGCTCGACAGTTACAATGAACAAAATCGGACTACATTGAAAAAGCACAAAAACTACTTGCAGATACCAGCACTTCCCAACCGAGGGAGTCAGTTAGGGAACAGAATCATCTGTACACTAAAGAAATCACAATGGGCAAGCCAAATAATAAGAACAGACCTCCTAAAATTAAAACCCGATGGATCAAGCACCCTCCTGATTCCACAGACTACCCAGAGTACACAAACCTGACATCTCCCTCAGATTCATAGTTTCCTTGCCAGGCACACCGACATAGGCTAGCCAAGGAGTTATAACACAGGCTAAAACACCTCACCAAATGGATCGACCCACTACATACACTCAGCACAGGACGACATCAGGAACATAAAAATCAACAAGGAGGAAATGATGGTATCCTTTGACGTTATAGCACTATTCAATCCTTTGATGTTATAGCACTACTCACCTCTATTAACATGACACTAGCAAAGGAAACACTGGCCACATTACTAGACAATTCAAAAACACAAACCTCCAATGAAACCATCAGCAAGGACAACATGTCAAAATTACTAGACTTATGCCTTACCACACACTTCGTTTTCAACGGCCAGGTATATGAACAAATTAATGGAACACCCCTGTGTTCACCCAGCTTGGGGCTCACAGCGGAAGCTGTTATGCAAAGATTGGAATGGACAGCCCTCCCTCAGATCCAGCCTAAACTATGGGTTAGATACGTCGATGATACCTTCACGATCATTAAATGAGCACAGTTAGAAGAAACACACCACCTTATTAACAGCATATTCACCGGGATCACGTTCAGCAGGGAAGAATAGAACAACAATCAACTCCCGTTTTTGGACGTGATGGTGGAACGAATGAACAATGGTGAATTCCTTACCAACATATACAGAAAGACTACACACACAGACCACATTCTGAATTACAACAGCAACAACTCCAGGATCCACAGAGCTGTGTCAAGACTCTGTATATATGAGCAATAACTCACTGCAACACCCTGGAGCTGCACAAAAACGAAGAGGAACACCTATACAGAGTCTTTGCAAACAATAGTTATCCTAACAGCTTTGTCTGCCAATGTCTGGGAAGCAAACAATGCGAAGAAGAAGCTGTACCCCCCAACACAATGGCTACCCTACCCTATGTTAGAAACACATGAGAACTGACTACAAGACTCCCGCGACCTCTTAGAATAAGGATACCACACAAACCAACACACACACTTGGTCAGTACCCAATGTGCAGGATAAATGTAACATATAAAATACCATGCAGCAAATGCTAGAAACACTATATAGGACAGATGGGCAAGAAACTCACCACCAAGTTACAGGAATACCAACTTGCAGCAAAATGGCACAACCAATTGTCCCCGATTTCAATACACTCTGACACAGAAGGACGTCAATTTAACTGGGACAAAGTTACAGTACTAGGACAAACGAGACAAAGACATGCACAAGATTTCCTGGAGGCCTGGTTTTCAACCATCGATGCAATTAACAAACATGTTGAAATAGACCCCATCTACATACCACAACAGTACAAAACCAGAAACAAGACTGCCCACTACGACAGGCCAGGCCATATAAATTCAGAGCAGGCCAGAACAACAGCACTTCAACGGAGGCTACACAGCACTGACGATGTCACCTAGAAGAGACATGAAAACCAGTCAGCTCAGTAAACTAACCGACAACTCCAACCGCAACCCGAGCTACAGATCTTCGTTAAAACATTAATCTGTGATCACATCAGTTGGCAATTTTTCACATTTATGATGATTCTTAAAATATGAGGCTGGATTTGTGTGGTTTACAACACATTACTCCTGCCAGGACTGTGACAAAATAATGACTGTGGAATTCTAAATTTGTGCCGTGCTGTATGTAGAAATGTTTAATTCCACTCCTGAAACGTATGAATATCAAATTTCCTACCACTCCTTGCCAGTCCTCTTATCCCACCATCTAAGGCCATAAGATATAGGAGCAGAAATTGGCCATTCAGCCCCGAGTCAGCTCCACCATTCAATGGAACACAGCTGATCTGATAATCCTCATCTTCACTTTCCTTCATTTTTCTCATAATCCTAGATTCCCTTATCGATTAAAAATCTGTGTACCTCAGGTTTCAATATACTACTGATCCAGTCTCAGCAGCACACTGTGGTAAAGAATTTTATAGATTCACAACCCTCTGAGAAAAGAAATTCCTCCTCATCCCTGGTCTTAAATGTGTGACCCCTTATTCTGAGATTATGCCTTCTGGTCCTGGACTCTCCCACAACAGTAACCAACTTTCTGAAGAAGGGTCACTAGTCCTGAAATGTTAACTTTGTTTTCTCTCCACGGGTGCTACCAGACCTGCTGAGCTTCTCCAGATATTCCTATTTTTGTTTGATTTCCAGCATCAGTAGTTCTTAGTTTTCTTTTTAAACAATTTTCTAGCTCTACCTATCAAGTCCTCCAATTTTGTACGTTTCAATATGGTCAGCTCTCATTCTTCTACCTTCCAACACGTACAAACTCAAATTACTTAACCTTTCCTGATATGACAGTCCCTCCACACGTGGTATCAGCCTTGTGAACCTTCTCTGAACTGCCTCCAATCCCAGCATATCTCTCCTTAGATAAAGGGCTCAAAACTATTCACTGTATTCCAGCTGTGATCATATGAGTGCATTGTATAGTTTTAGCCCTAAAAACTACTTTCACACTCCATTCCCTTTGAAATAAAGGCCAAAAAGTATCCAATTTACCTTCCCTATTACCCACTGAACTTGAATATTAGCTACTTGTGATTCAAGGACAAGGACTCTCAAATCCCACTTATTTTTGTGTCATAGTCCTAACCTCCAAGAATGTAAACATAGGTTTGCTCTGTCTAGCCTACTAATATCTTAGATCTAAGTTTCAAGTATTAATCTTCTGAAGTACAGGAAATGTAACCATAGTTTGTCTAACTCCTTGCCATTTAGGCCTTGGAGTGCTGATATCATTCTAGTAAACATACACTACACTCCCTCTAAGGCTTGTTTTGTTTTCCCCTTGTTTTCCAGCCCTCTAGATAGGAAAGGTAGCATTGTATTTGTGCTTTTGATTGTTTTCTTTACCTATTAATATGACTTAACAGACCCCTAATCTCTTTGGGTGTCTATTGTTAAGCCATTCACCACTTAGAATGGATGCATTCTATCTTCTTAGGTAGAACTTGCAGCATTTAAATGCTTCATTCCTTCCAATGGTGACAGTACTATGGGTGATATGATTCAGATTTTTTTTTTAAAAAGGTTATGTGGACTTGCATAAATATATTTTTAAACTTTTAAAGAAAGGACTTGAAAATGATGAAAATGCACTGGGTATAATAACAACGTTACACCTGTAAAGAACAGGGAATTCAGATCAAGTCATAAAGCCTGGAGGACTTTTAGAGAGGGGTCACATGGCCAAGTCTGTTGCTGGAATAAGGCTACTGTTTGTGTGAACTCAGACACAGAGTACTTGTGGCCAGTCTGAAATGCATCAGCATATTCCAGCAGTTGAAAAACCACAATACCAGAAGAAAAAAAAAAAAATCATTTTTGGGCATCATCAACAACTCTGAAAATAATTTCTGGTCCCTCAAACTGGAATTAAATGGACACCCCAGAAAGTTTAAAGTTTGATACAAGAGATGGTGTTTTAGCATTGTCAGATCACCTTAAATGCCTTAAACAAATTCAGTGACGACCATCCTGTACAAATTTGCAAGAGAAACATCATTAAAAGTGAAAGGCCAATGCACGGTAAAACTCAATTATAAGCAAAGATAAATCATGGAATCTCCCTATGTCATTCAGAATCAAGAATTATCTCAACAAAAGAAAAACGTGTGCTTAAACCTGATATTAACATATAGATAGATGAAATTGTAAATAAAGAGCAAACAAATGAATTTTGAGGGGAGTTTCCAAAATTATTCACAAGTTTAAAGGTTTAGCACACATACTATGGGTGGAAAAAGAGCATAATGACAGGAGAAGAAATTGAAGACAATGTATTACGTCATCTACAGGATATGGTATGATTTAACTGGGAACAATGCACAAATGCCAATGAAACCGCCAAAATCCAATCTGTCTGCCTGGCAGCTTAGCATTCCAGAATATGGCTCTTTTGAATGGGACAGAAAGGGAAACCAAAGGGGTGGGGGAGCTGCATTGCTGAGTAGGATCACAGCTGTGTTGAGGGAGGATATATTGGTGGGATCTTGCAGTGAGGGATTATGGGTGGAGCTCAGGAATATTGGGAGTTTTCTATAGACCTCCCAACAGCCCACAAGAGACAGAGGAGCAGATAGTTAGATACTGGAAAGATGTGAAAAAAGCAGGATAGTTGTGGTGGGTGACTTCAACTTTGCTCTCATTGACTGGACACCCTTAGTACCAGGGGCTTCGATGGAAAGCAATTAGATGTGTCCAGGAGGGCTTTTTGAGACAGCATGTTGACAATCCAACAAGAGAGAAGGCCACATTAGACTTGGTACTAGGGAATGAGACGGTTTCAATAGGAGATCATTTTGGGCTTAGCGACCATTACTCGAAATCTTATGGAGTTGTCATGAACAAGGACAAGAGTAGCCCTCGGGTGAAATTGCTTAATTGGGCAAGAGCCAATTATATCCAAATTAGACAGGAACTTAGGAATGTGGACTGGGAGTAGTTCTTTGACGGCAAATCTATGTCTGGCACGCGGGAGGCTTTTAAAGACCAGTTGATTAAAGTGCAGGAAATGCATGTCCCTGCAAAACTGAAGGATAGGAATGGCAGGATTCAGGAACCATGGATGACAAGGGAAATTGTAAACTTAGTCAAAAGGGAAAAGGAAGCATACGACAGGCCTAGGCAGCTACAAACTGATGAAGCCATTGAGGAGTATACAGAAATTAGAAAGGAATTTAAACGCTGGATTAGGAAGGCTAAAAGGGGTCATGAAATGTCTTTAGCCAACAGGGCCAAGGAGAATCCCATGGCTTTTTATGCATTTATTAGAAGAGGATAGCAAGGAAAAGAGGAGGCCCCCTCAAGGACAAAGGAAGGAAGTTATTACAGGAATAAATTACTTCCTTATTACAGGAAGTGGGGGAGATCCTTAATGAGTACTTTGTATCGGCATTCACCAAGGAGAAGGATGTGACTGATATTGAGGTTAGGGTTGAAGGTGCGAATATTCTAGAGAATGTCAATATATTGAAGGAGGAAGTTTTGGGAATCCTAAGTTGTGTTAAGATGGACAAGACCCCAAGACCAGATGGGATCTATCCCAGGTTATTACCAGAAGCAAAGGAAGAAATAGCTAAGGCATTAGCAGATATCTTCAGATATCTTTTCCCAGAGGTGAAGTTCCAAAGGACTGGCGATTAGCCAATGTTGTTCTCTTGTTTAAGAAAGGAAGCAGGAATAATCCAGGAAAATATAGGCTGGTGTGCCTGACATCTGTGGTCGGAAAGCTCTTGGAGAAAATAATGACTGACAAGATGCACATTTGGAAGAAAATGTACTAGTTAGTGAGAGGCAGCATAGTTTTGTACAGGGAAGGTCATGTCTCATCAACCTGATTGAATTTTTTGAAGAGGTGATAAAGATAATTGATGAGGGAAGGGCCGTGAATGTAGTTTATATGAACTTTAGTAAGACATCTGATAAAGTCCCACATAGCAGATTGGTACAAAAACTAAAATCACATGGGATCTGGGTGGGCTGGCTAGATACAAACAAAACTGGCTGCGTCATAGAAAACAGAGGTAAGTGATGGAAAGGTGTTTTTCAGAATGGAGACTGGTAATTAATGGTGTTCCATAGGGGTCAGTCTTAAGTCCTCTGTTATTTGTAGTATATATAAATGATCAGGAAGAAAATGTGGGTGGTCTGATTAGCAAGTTTGCAGATGACACGAAAATTTGTGGAGTTCCTGATAGTGCCGATGATTGTGAAAGGATACAACAGAATATAGATCGACTGGCAACTTGGGCACAGAAATGTCAGATGGAGTTTAATCCAAACTAATGCCAGGTGATACATTTTGGAGGATCAAATTTAGTTGTGAAAAATACTGTAATTGGTAGAACCCTTAGGAATATTAACATTCAGACAGATCTGGGCATGCAGGTCCACAGTTCCCTAAAAGTGGCAACCAAGTGGCCAAGGTGATTAAGAAGGGATATAGCATGCTTGTCTTCATCAGCCGAGGTATGGAGTACAAGAGTTGGCATACGATGTTGCAGTTCTAAAACCCTTGTCAGGCTGCATTTGGAGTATTATGTGCAGTTTGTCACCACACTACCAGAAGGACATGGAAGCTTTGGAGAGATTACAGAGAAGGCTCAACAGGATGTTGCCTGGCCTCGAGGGCATTGGCGATTAGGAAAGGTTAAAAATAATAGGATTGTTTTCACTGGAAAGGCGGCAGCTGAGAGGAGACCTGATAGAGGTCTACAAAATTATGAGGGGCATAGACAGGGTGGATAGTCAGCAGCTTTTTCCCAGGGCTGAAGTTTCAATTACGTGGGGCACGGGTTCAAGATGAGAGGGAGAAACTTTAAGGGAGGTGTGCGAGGGAAGTTTCTCACGCAGAGAGTGGTAGGAGCCTAGAACACCCTACCAGAAGAGGTGGTGAAAGCGGGCACGTTAGCGACATTCAAGAGGTATTTGGATAGTTAAATGAATAGGGACGGAATAGGGAGATACAGATCGAATAAGGGCAGAAGGTTTGTTTTTTAGCTTGGTTAGGGCATGATGATCAGTACAGGCTTGGAGGGCTGAAGGGCATGTTCCTATGCTGTACTTCTCTTTTGTTCTTTGTTCTTACAGATAACACTAAAATAATCTACTAATACTACTGAGAGAAGGGGCTCATGCATTCTTGGAGAAAGTTGAAGAAATAGAAAATACACTATGACAAGGAGCAATTTCACTAGATACTTCGCCAATAAGATTGCGTTCAGGTAAGGTTGCATACCAAAGCCAAAATGCTTTGATTGTGAATCTGTGCAGATTTAAATCAGTTAAATAAAGTAGGGAAATAAGGGAATCACCCAAAGTTCTAATGGACCAAAGTCTCGCAAATCCAGTCCAGAGTACCCTTTGTACCAAACTGATGCTAACACTGGATTTTGTCAATTACCTCTAGATGAAGACTCCAGAAGACTAACTGCACTTGTGATAACAAGGTGTAGAGCTGGATGAACACAGTAGGCCAAGCAGCATCAGAGGAGCAGGAAAGCTGACGTTTCAGGTCTGGACCCTTCTTCAGAAAATGTTTCTTCAGATATTTCTGAAGAAGGGCCCAGATCCGAAACGTCAGCTTTCCTGC